>PVJD01009891.1:0-58418 GCA_004026545.1 Mormoops blainvillei
CCACCTGGCCAGGACTTACCTTTGTGTTACAATTGCCTCCAGTGTTCAGTACAGTAACATGCTATACAGGTTCGTAGCCTAGGAACAATAGGCTATACTGTACAGCCCAGGTGTGTAGTAGGTTATACCATTTAGGCTTGTTCAAGTGCACTTTGTGATGTTCACACAACAAAATCGTGTAATGACACACTTCTCAGAACATGTCCCTGTCATTAAGTGGCGCATGACTGTAATACTCTCTGTTTTGCGTATCCCGGCACAGACAGCAGTGCTCTGCAGAGCAGGGCATGCAACAGGCTGTAGAAAAGCACCTCATTTTCAAGTTGTCTGTGTAGTGGATGGACAGCTTAGTCCTCAGCCTTCCTAGGATGCAACATCTCCATCCGCTGGAAGCAAGGTCTTCTGACAGCCTGAAGGGTCTTGGCACTGTCTTTGGATGTTGGTATGGTTTTGGACACACACACACACACACACACACACACACACACACGCACACACACACGGCCCTGTTTCTTATTGTTGTTGTATTGGCTTTCAAGTCCTTCTTGTTGCATTACATGGTGAGCTGGAACTCTTGATAAAGGAGTTCTGTACAGTGATGACAAGAATTGATTTCCAATTTCCTGCAGAATGACTCTATCATTGCTAGTGACTCAGGCAATTTAGCTCATATTCCAGGCCTGCCTGGGGGTTATAGATCACACTGACAGCTTCCAGTCACGCAGGAGGTGGATTTTGACAAGAAGAGGAAGGAGACCTATTCAGAGTTTTGTACTGGTGCTGGCTGGGAGGGGATGGCTGCCCCAGCGCTTTGGGTCATGTGGGTGCCCCTTGTGTGTAGACATGCCTTGGCTGTGATGGGGAAGCCAGTTTGTGGTTGGGCTTTTAGTGCGTTGCCCAGGACAGCCCTTATCCTCTCTCTTTAAACTGTCCAGCCCTACTCAGCGTGAGAACACTCAAACACCCAGCCAAACATAGAGGGGATCAATTGCCAATAGTTTCCTCCTTACCGATATGTAGGCAGCATCTGTCTATTAAAAGATTTAACATATAGACTGTTTTCTTTCTTTCTCAATGTACTCCGTTACAGCAGGTGCAATTCTTCTCATTTACTCGTTCATTTATTTTCACCTGCCAAACCTTCATTACCTGTGTGTTGGGTGCTAGATGGCATTGCACCCCCCCCACCCCCCGAATGAACTTTGTGAGGAAAGCAGTACTCTGCCTCCCACAGTCATCCAAGCAAAACAGAACTCGGCCCTGTTAGGACCAGGAGATCCCCTTGTGGGTTGTGTATATAACCTAATTCATTTAATCCTCACTACAGCCCCACAAGGTGGGCTTTTACTATCTTTAGTTTGCAGATGTGGAAACTAAGGCACAAAGAATAGATCACACAAGGCGAGTGGCAGAGCAGAGATTTGAACTCAGGCACTTTAGAAACAGAATCTGTGCCTTTAAACATTGCACTATATTCCTCCATGGGTGGTGGCTGAAACTAGATCACGTGGAGCGCAGAACCCACAATTCTCATGTAGGGGACTGAAGGGAACCCCCAGAAGTTGACTATCAATTGCCCTGCTGTTTGGGCTTTATCAAAGTTTGTGACAGCACAAGTAAATGAGCCCAGAAATTGAGCACAAATGTGTGTACGTGCAGATGTGAGTGTACAGGTACACACATGTACACATATGCACATGTTCACAGGGACACACACGCACATACACATGTAACAAAAGGACATAACTCAAGAAGTCACAAAAGCAGGAGTTAATGACACAGCTGGACAGAACAGACACACTGATTTCTCCCTAGTCATTCAGCCAAAAAATTATTTTTTAGAAACCATTGTCAGACTACTTGAGGTTCAGCTTGACTAATGCAACAAGAAGCTGATCGACCGAATGTGTTCTAAAAGCCACTGATGAGAGCCAAGATGGAGGCGTAGGTAGATACAGTTTGCCTCCTCACACAACCAAAAGGACAATAACAAATTTAAAAACAAAAAATAACCAGGACTGCCAGAAAATCGGATTGTATGGAAGTCCGACAACCAAGGAGTTAAAGAAGAAGCATTCATCTAGACTGGTAGGAGGGGTGGAGATGGGCAGCGGGGGTGGAGAGGACCTGCGGCAAGGTGGCAGCTGGCAGACAGGGGCAGACAACAAGACCACGACTGGTGGACCAGGTGGTCCCATATTTGCGTGTGGATAAACCAGAAGGAACAACTGGAATTTGAGACAGACCACGCAAACCAGGCTTCCAGCTTGGGAAAAGAAAGCCTCCAAACCTCTGGCTGTAAAAATCTGTGGGAGTTGTGGTGGTGGGAGAAACTCCCAGCCTCACAGGAGAGTTCATTGGAGAGACCCACAGGGTCCCAGAATGTACAAAAACTCACCCACCTGGGAACCAGCACCAGAAGGGCCTAATTTGCTTGAGGGTAGCAGGGGAAGTGATGGAAAACCGGGTGAGAGCTGAGCGGGTGACATTGTTCCCTTTCCGACCCCTCCCCCACATAGAGCACCACTGTGCAGTGAAGTGGGTTGCACCACCCTGACAAATACCTGAGCCTCTGTGCCTCACAACATAACAGCCTCCTGGAGAAAAAAAAAATACAGCCCAAAGGAAAGAACAGATCAAAGCTCCAAAAATAGAACTAAGTGATGAAGAGATAGCCAACCTATCAGATGCAGAGTTCAAAACACTGGTAATCAGGATGCTCAAAGGAATGGTTGAGTGTGGTTGCAAAACAGGAAAAAAATGAAGGCTATGCAAAGTGAAATAAAGAAAAACACACAGGGAACCAACAGTGAAGGGAAGGAAACTAAAACTCAAATCAGCTATTTGGAGAAGAAGGAAGAAATAAACATTCTACTAGAACAGAATGAAGAACCAAGAATTCAAAAAAGTGAAGAGAGGCTTAGGAACCTCCGGGACAAGTTTAAACATTGAAACATCCCAATCATAAGGGTGCCAGAAGGAGGAGAGGAAGAACAAGACATTGAAAACTTATTTGAAAAATAATGAAGGAGAACTTCCCAAATCTGGCAAAGGAAATAGACTTCCAGGAAGTCCAGGAAGCTCAGAGAGTCTCAAAGAAGTTGGACCCAAGGAAGCCCACACCAAAGCACATCATCATTACATTACCCAAGATTCAAGATAAGGAGAGAATCTTAAAAGCAGCGAGAGAAAAGGAGTCAGTTACCTACAAAGAGTTCCTATAAGGCTATTAGCTGATTTCCCAAAAGAAACCTTAGCAAGAAGGGGCTGGAAAGAAGTATTCAAAGTCATGAAAGCCAAGGACCTACATCCAGGATTACTCTCTGCAGCAAAATATCATTTAGTTTGGAAAGGCAGATAAAGTGCTTCCCAGATAAGGTCAAGTTAAAGGAGTTCATCATCACCAAGCCCTTATTAAATGAAATGTTAAAGGGACTTATGTAAGAAAAAGAAGAAGATCAAAACTATGAACAGTAAAATGACAACAAACTCACAACTATCAACATCTAAACCTAAAACAAAAACAAAAACAAAAACAAACTGAGCAAAGGACTAGAACAGGAACAGAATCACAGAAATGGAGATCACATGGAGGGTTATCAGCAGGGGGTGCGGTGGGGGGAGAATGGGGGAAAAGGTACAGGGAATAAGGAGTATAAATAGTAGGTACAAAATAGACAGGAGGAGGTTAAGAATAGTGTAGGAAACGGAGAAGCCAAAGATCTTGTATGTACGACCCATGGACATGAACTGGGGGGTGCAGTGATGCTGATGGGAGGCAGGGTACAGGGCAGAGAAGAATAAAGGGGAGAAAAAGTGGAACAACTGTAACAGTGTAATTGATAAAATATAAAAAATAAAAAAATAAAAATAAAAATATCTAAAGAGATAAAAAATAATAAAAGCCATTGATGAACTGGATCCTGATCTGGGCTCTTTCACAGACATTATAAAACATGAATGCCCATGTCACCTTACTCTGAGGACTGTCACCCCCTTTTACAGTTGAGAGATGGAGGCTCAGGCAGGTCTCTCTCGATCACAGAGCTAACACGGGACAGGGACAGGATGCAAACACACACCTCCTGAGCCCCAGTCCATACCTTTACAGAATAATGCAGACACTCTGTCCCAGTATGCTCTGTTGGTAATTACTTTGACGTATTGTTTCTTTAGCATCAATCTGCTAGTTTTCCTGGGAGTGTTAAGAGAAGATCTGCTTGTCTGATTCTGGTTCTGAGAACCTGGCCTGTTGCCAGACGACATCCCAAAGCTCCGGCCTTGGCCCTCATTTCTCCTCTCATTCAGGAGCTCCACATGGGCCCTGTGCACGCCATCCCGCAGCTTCTCTGTGGGACCTGTTTGCTCTGATCTGCCCCTTTCCTTACCCCCTTTCAAAGTCACAGCAAAAGCTGCCAGTCATGTTGTCTCTCATTAATTGCTCCTGAGAATGGAACAAGATAATATAATCGCTCCCTGGGCACCTGTCAGGTAGATGCTGCATTAGGCAGCATGTTTGAGGTTGTTTTTAAGTTCTGATCAAAGTGATTGAAACAGATGTAACTTGTAAGTCTTATTAAATGGCAGGGAAAATTACTCATCAGACATCTGACCTGCTGCGTGAATCCTTTGTATGCAGAAGATGCTGCCTTTTCCCCCTTAAATAAAAAAGTGTTTAGTTTTCTGATCAATAGTCAAGATTGGGCTTGTTGGAGGAGAATCCATTTAATTCCAGACATAATGACAATGACCTATTGTGATGCTCTCCTGACACAGAGTTTACCAGTAATTGCTCCCTTTGACAGAGAGAAACATTATCTGCTTCTCATTCATTCACTTATTTATTCATTTATTCAATAAATATTGACTGAGCACCTATCATGTCATATGGCAGGTCTACTGTTAGGTGCTAGAAATGTTCTACTGATGAATTTGACACATACCCTACTGCAAAGAAGGTCACAGCCTGGGTGGGGAAGGAAATAAATGTATGAACAATTATAGTAGAAGTAGTCTAGAGGGTAGGCTATTCATTCAAATAATATTTATGAAGACGTGTGGGGGAGACGCTTCTACAGTTGTTGCAACGCTCACTACTTCCTGACATCCATGCTCATGGGCAATCCATGCCTCTTGGGCGTGGTCTGGACCTTTTGACCCACTTACAACACATAGAGTATGGCAAAATGATGGAGTGTCACTTCTAAGATTAGTTACTGTTATGGACTGAATTGTGTCCTCCGTCCAAAATATATGTTGAAGTCTTAGCCCTCAATCCTGCAGAATGGGACTGTATTTGGAAATAAGGTCTTTGCCCATGTGATCAAGTTATGGTGAGGTCATTAGAATGTGTTCTAATCCAATATAAAATATGGGAAATACAAACACAGAGACAAACACAGGGAGAATGCCAAGGTGAAGGAAGAGATGGGGGTAATGCATCAAGTTGAGGAAAACCAAAGGTTGCTAGCACACACCAGAAGCTGGGGAGAGGGGCAGAGAACCGATTGTCCTTCACAGCCCTCAGAAGGAATGAACCCTGCCGATGCCTTGATCTTGGCCTTCCAGCCACCAGAGCTGTGAGACAACACATTTCTGTTGTGTAAGCCCCCAGCCTGTGGTACTTATTATGACAGCCCTAGCAGATGAATATCATTACAAAAAGACTGATTTCTGCCCCGGTCTCCTATTCTCTCTGGTTCTTCTTGCTTGCTTTGATGAAGCCAGCTGCCATATTGTTAGTTTTGTAGAGAGAATATTGCAGGCCCATGTGGCAAGGAACTGCAGTTGGCCTCTGAGCAAACAGCTGGCAAGAAGCTGATATCATCTACTCAACAGCTTTTGAGGAACTGAATCCTGCCAACCACCACACAGTGAGCTTGGAAGCAAATTCTCCCCCAGCCAACAGCTCAGCTACAGTCTTCTGAGAGACCCTGAGCCAGGGGAATCAGCCTGGATTCTTGACCCACAGAAACTCAGATAAATACTGATTTAAGCTAATAAACTTTGGACTATTTGTTATGCAGCACTAAATAGCCGATAGTGTCTACTCTCTAGCAACCCTGGGTCCAAATCCCAGCTTTGCCATTCACTTGTTGTGCTGTCTACCAGTCACCTAACTTTGGTTTCTTCATCTATAATAAAGGGAACAGTAATGGGGGGCAGAGTGTCCTGGGGAGATTAAGTTAATTTTTAAAGCTTTTAAAGGGTTTATTTCACTTTCAATGAATATTTATTGAATGTCTATGGCTGGGCACTTGGGGGACGCTGTGGTGGCAGAAGTGACTTGCCCAGAGAGGGTCTCTGCTCTTGTGGAGTTTACCTTGTGGTGAAGGAACTGGAAAATGGATCAATCAACAAAAGCACATGCTACAGCTACAGGGAGCGCTCTTAGGGAATAGTGGAAAGAGGAAGTCATTTCATTTTAAGTAGTTTTTCTAGAAGAAGAGGTTGAGGAAGACCTCTCCGAGATGGTATTTGACCAGAGACTGGAATGAATTGGTCAGGTGAAGGTCATGAGAAAGAATGTGCCAACCGCAGTCCAGGTGAACGGTGGTGGATGGGGCCCAGGACAAATGGATTTAGAATGTGTAGTAAAGGTAGAACCAAATGACTTCCTGATGGCTTGGATCTGTCCTCCTGGGCTGGAGGGCCAGGGAGGACCTGAATAGGACTTCCAGGTTTGAGTTACGAGCACCCGGGTGAAAGGTGATACCATTTACTGAAGTGGGAAGCATTGGGGCCGAGCAGGTTTGGGGAGGCGACTTGGGAGTTCAGGCTTGGATGCAAGTTGTAGATGCCCATTAGAGACATGGACAGATTGGGTGGGACATGGGCAAGTGAGTCTGGCCTTCAGGGAGGAGAGAGGCCTGGGTTGGAGATCTGTGTTTCAGAATTTTCAGATTGAAGATGGTGTTTAAAGCCACTTGACTTGATGTGTCTATCTGGGGAGCGAGGATGACAGACCCCAGGCAGGACAACCGACTGAGCTTGGAGCCCTCAGCAGCGTGGAGGACAGAGGGAGGTGGCAGGGGACCTGCTTGTGGGTCAAGTGAGGTGTTTTGAGAAGGAGGAAGCAATCATATGTGCTGCTGGCGGGTCAAGGGCAGGCTGAGGACTGCCAGTCCCTGGACCTTCAGAGGCACCAGGAAAGGCTGGGAATATCGTAGTGAGCCAGGCATACAAATAGTCAATCCTGTGTTCCGGGTCTGTGCACACGGCTTGCTTAGGGCAGGATGTATGCATCTGTCAAGGCGAGTGATTTGGGGTGTGCGAGGCGGAAGAATACTCTGGCAGAGAGGAAAGAAGGTGCAAAGGCACAGGAGTATGGCACAGAGTGTGGGCTCAGGAGACTGGCCGACATCTAGTCTTTCAGGGCTCAGCAGAGTCTAACCGCTGCCGAGAGGGTGGGGTGGGGTAGGAAGGGGTGATACGGTTGAGATTGTTGGTCTTCGAGACTTTGTCGGGAGGAGGGCACAGAGTGTGTGTGTGTGTGTGTGGGGAGGAGGGATCAAATTACTGGGGTGTTCATCAGAATTCAGGTTTCTGGGCCCCAACTACAGAGATTCTAGTTCCGTAGATCTAGCAGGCGGCCTGGGAACCTGCATTTCAAGAAGCATCTCAGCTGATTCGCCCTGAGAAGCAGCAGTGTGGAAGGCGGGCGGACCTGGGGAGGAGGAGCTGAGAAGCTGAGGCAAGGAGCTTGGGGTAGGGTGAGCCTTGACAAGAAGGTGGCTCACCTCCTCCTGGGACACTGGGTGTAAGGAGGGGCTGGCTCAGACAAATCCATAGGGGCATGTCATGGAGACAAGGGAATGCTGAGAAGGCAGGAGTGGGCAGGAGGGAGTTTCCCTCCAGAATGTACTGTTTTTCCTGAAAATGGCGATGAATGGGACCAGCTAAGATGGAGGCAGGTAGGCTGGGTGGGGCTTAAGGGTGTGGTATGGAGGCCTCTCCCAGAGTGGAGACCCCCCAAGTCCTATGGGTTTACCACATTCATTACGGCAGGGCTCGAGGGTTGTGAAGGAAGAATATCTGGAACTAGAGTCAAAGAATTATTTTCTGAATTAATCTACATATGAAGAGGCAAACAGGTCTCCCTGAGCCCCGTGGACAAAACCGGAAGTGAGAGCTCTGAAACTAAGGGCTAGTGCTGGGGGAGCGGCTGGGAACAGGGTTCTGGCGTTCCCAGCTGGCTGAGGCTGCACCCTGATGAATTTAGGGGCATTCTGGACAGGACAGAGGCTAGGAGCGGCTGCCAGTGTGAGCTGATCAAGGGCCAGCAGGTGGAGCAGTCGCGAAGGCCCCCCATCTGTGTACCCCGCCGTCGGGGAGGAGAGAAACCAGACTGGCTGGTGCTGGGATGTGGGTGCAGGGCTGCCACGGCAGCACGAGGAAAACTGGACAGAGTCTGGAGGCTTTGGGAAAGGTTTCTGGAAGCAGAGCAGCGGGTGTGGGGTCACCCAAGACCCACCAGGCTTGCCCTTGATTTCGAAGCTCTCCATGTCCTTCCAGGCACAGCTCACATTCCAGCTCTGTGAGGCCTCTCCAGCCTCTCCCCAGGGGATGGCACCTCCCACTCTGTCTACTGAGTGGCCCCGCCGCCTCCTCCCGGCTCCCTGGGTTCTGGCTCCAGCCCTGTGCCTGACCCAGGGCTGGGGGCCTGGAGGGCAGGGGTGCTGGCTTGTTCCCTCCTCGGCCTGTGGATCCAAACCGAGGCAATCTCAACACCTTCTACATGAGTGACTGGCTTTGACCAAGATTGCTCCCAGAGGGCATGGAAAGGCAGAAAAGAGAAATTAACAAGTCATAATAGTTGCCAAAGAGTAAGGCAGTTTTTCTCGTTTGCAGTGAAGTCACCAGCTTCTTGTTAAAAACGAGCATTCCAGGGCCCTTCAGACCCACTGAATCAGAATCCCTGGGGAGGCGAGTAACCGAAATCTGAACATGAATGAACTGATCAGGACACCTGTTTAACCCTAGAGTTTGGGGCCTGCAGTAAAGGTGCAACTGAGAACGAAAATCTGACAACCAGGACACTGGTGGCTTCAGGGATGCCACATTCCTCAGGCCTCTCGGCAGCTGTAGATGGCAGCAAGCTTGTTGGTGGTCCCTCCCCCTTCCCTCCTGGAAGTCTTGCTGCCCTCCTGCCCAGTGCTCTTGATCCCTTGATCTTCTATTTCTCTTTCTTCCTGCCTAAAGCATGGACATGATGGCTGGAGCTCCTGCAGCCATTTCTGACTATGGGGGTGACCTTGAGGATAAAAACCACTCACTAAGGATGCTGGGACAAAAACACTGGAGAAGGCTGGGCATTGATGATTTTATGGAGTTTCTATAATGGTCATAGACTGCCTTCCCTCAGACTCATTTTATAAGAGGAGAGGAATGTGGGCGCAGGGCTGCCACTTGTCAAACCACTGGTATTTCAGGTTTTTATTACTGACGTATCAGCCAGAAAAAATTTTAAATGGATGTAAACATTTCACCCAGTGCCTGCCTCCCTTCTAAGTGTTTACCAAATAGTACCTGTCATGATTGTTAGGATAGTGGTTATGACAAGGTGGACATGGTCCACTTGGAACCAGCCAAAGCCTTGGCATTGCTCTTCCCAGCGTAGAGCCTGCGGTTCAGCTTCAGGCACACAAACTTAAATGACAATAACCAAGGCTTCCTTTACTTTCCCATCTTGGTGCATCCCACTCTTCCTTATTCTAACCCTGACATGCTCCTTTACTCCCACGGTATCATCAGATGAGAAAACCGAAGTTCAGGGGAGCGAAGTTACCACTCCGCCAAACTCCGGCTGACAGTAAATGACACATCAGACCTCAGGCCCACCATGCTCTTGAGGCCGTGGTGACATGCGGAGTTGGAAAGAGAAGAATACCCAGCTCGGGGCTGGACAGATCTCTGTGTTCGTCTCGGCACCACCGTTTACCGGGTGTGCGATGTTGGGCGGTACCTTCACTTCCTTGACCCTCAGTTTCTCCCCTGTAAAATGGGCTCAATAAACACAGCATGGATTTCTAGGTAACATGAATGAAGAGCCAAAGGCAGGAGCTGACATGGAGCAGGCACTCAGCCAGAGGTCTGTGCCTTTTCTGTCTTCTCATCAGGATTTAGGGGGCCCACAGGTTTTCCTGCTTGGATATATTAACTGTGGGTGGGGTGACCTTCATGTGGTCGCAGCCGGTCATTCCAAACCGATCAGTAAAGCTGAAGAAGGTGCAGAGGCCCCTGACTCCATCGAGTGTGGCCAGAAATCTTAAGAGGCAGCTGCCTAAATATACTTTTTCCTAATACCGACTGTTAACCTCTTTTCCTTGGAGATTTTGCTTTAGTGTCCTGCCTTCCTGGGGGGAAGGTGTCATTTGCAGGAATGGTTGGTTTGACAATAGACACCCTCCGAAGGGCGAAGGGCATCTCTGAATCCCATGCGTGCCTCCCGGGGCCCTATCACTCAGGTTCCTGGGAACTCTCTCTCATTCCCTAACCCGGATGGATGGCGCTGAGAGAGGGAGCGAAAACTTTGAAGTAGAAGGCACTTGGACTAATGACATAATTACTCCGCAGAACCATTTGCAAGGTAATTATGGACTATTGTTAGGATGCTCCAGCTTTTTTTTTTTTTTTAAGTAATGAGGCGTTGCTTGGAATAAGTGATTATGAGGAAAAAAGGCAATAATACGTGTGTGTATTTCAAGAGGAGAGAAATGCCCTTTGTGCCGCCTCCTCTCAAAGCAATCTGCCTCCTTTTTACCTCCCTGATGCAGCACTGCAAACTCACCCCCAAGCCACCATCGACCTCGAGTGTGCATTTGCTGTGTTGTCTGCCCTGCTCGCAAGGTTTCTGGTATTAAAATGTAATTTTGAGAAGCACTGGCCATAGAATAATTTGCTGAGAAATGCGTTTCTCCTAAGGATGGAAAGACCTTGAGGCCACTTTGTTAACACAGTGAAGCGCAAGGGTTTCCTATGGGGAGAGGTTCTCGAGCAGCTCTGGCCTGCACCCCATGGCCTTCCTTCTTGCCCCGCCCCACCTCCTGGAATATCCGTGGGCCGATCCCTCGGCATGGAGCCCGCAACCTGCTTTCGCCCAGCCACTCCCTCTGCTCGGGAGGGGCTGTGGCAAGATAATTGAGATACATATTACAATATTAACTTTTAAAATATCATATTAGCTCTCCATTAGGATGAATGAGGTACGTAGGAAAACTGTAACAGACCATTTGTCTCTGCCTGCACTTAGCACATTGATTATGTCCAGATGAGAGCCTCAAAGCCTGCCCCAGAGACGAATGGGAGGGGAGGCTGAGGCTGAGGGTGCTCTTTCTAGACGGAAATTCAGTCTGAAGGCGCAGGTGGTGCAGAAGAGCACGGCGCGGAGGAGCTGAGTCTTGATGGAAGGGACTGGATCCACCTAGGTTCTCCCTGATTTGGTCCTTGGATCCCAGAAGGACCTGAAGGGATCATGCAGGCAGCCTGGCGCAGAGTCGAGAACAACAATTGTGAATAATTATAGCTACCATTTGCCAAACTTCTAGAAAAGACAAGCCCTTTGTGTATGTTCTTATTTAATCCTTATTTCAGGGACAGAGGGAAAAGGAGCTAAGGAGAGAAGGGGTTTACCCAAGGTCTTCCAGCCTCTTAAAACAGAACTTCCCTTTGGGAAGGAGCTCCGAGCATGCTCTGTCATGGCGGGAGCCTGACGGCCCTGGGCTCTCGCCCTGAGGCTTTGCTGGACCTAGTGGCCTGGGGGGTGTGGGGGCAGCCTGCAAATTCCCAACCAGGGTGTCTGGGTCTGGGCTGCCAGCACAAAATGCCACAAGCTGGGTGGCTACTAAACAGTAGGAATCTATTTCTCATGGTTCTGGAGCTGGAAGTCCAAGATCAGGGCACCAGTGTGGTCTGGTGAGGGCTGTCTTCCAGGTCTCAGACTTCTCATTGAATGCTCACATGGCAGAAGGGACACAGGAGCTCTTTCATGACAGCTCAGATCCCATTCACGAGCATGAGGGCTCCACCCTCATTACCTAAGCCCTTCCCAAAGGCCCCCCTCCTAATACCTTCACATTAGGATTGCAGCTTATTCCTCCGTGGAGGTGTACACACAGTCAGCCTACAGCACAGGTTTTTTGTGGATACTATCCTTTGGCTTTGTCGGGGGCTTGTGGCCAGATGGACCACCAGCTACAGACACAGAACCCCCTCAGGGTGAGACAGTCATTTCCTACGGACACAGAAGGTATGTGTGGACAAGACTGGGAGCCAATTCAGATCCTGCCACTGGTCATGAGTTTACCCTGAGTCACAGGTGATTCCACTAAAGGAGGCAAGTATGTAAGCATCTGATTTTCGGGTAGCTGAGGTGACAGCATTACAGCATATGAATTAAGCGTTTGTCTCCGGCCTACAGTGCCTGGGGTTCGAATCCACTTAGCCTTGAGATCTGTACTAGTCCGTCTCTAAGACTCACCTTCTCACCTGTAACCCCCTGTCATTGAGTTCTGGGGGAGTAATGAAACAATCCAGGTCATAAACAGTCCAGGTCATACACATGAGTGCCCACATACATTATGCTTACAAACATTAGCTGCTATTCTAAGTATAACAACAATTAATATTGAGAGCTGGGTCTCTAGAATAAGACCCAGCTGAGTTCAACTCCTGGCTCTTCTGTTTCCTGGTTGTGTGACCTTGGACTAGTTAGTCATTCCTTCCCCAAGGCTCAGTTGCCTCCTCTATAAAATGGGGATAGCAGGTGTACCTCCTCCATTAATCCATCCGATGGATTCAGTGTAGAGTCTGGAACATAGCACACTTATTGTATACCTGTGCTTAACTGAGAGTTTTCACAGGTAGAGGAGCTGCCTGCTTTCTGTGCTGAAACTGGAAGGAATTCAGACTTGATGAAGGCCAGCTGGGCAGTAGTAGTGTGAGGCTGGCAGAGGGTAGGGCATGGACGTAACCGCGATTGGCTGGGCCCCAAAGCTGGGGTCATTCACTCTCTGGCACTGCCTCCTTGGGCCGGGAAGAGGCTGACAGCCTGTTTTGGAGCATGGCTGTTATGCACAGGGCTGGAATGTCAGCCCCTTTAGGACAGATGGGTTGCTTGGTTCATCTCTGGGTCACCTGCTCAGATCAATCAGACACTGACACACTGTATTGCTTCCGTGAACTGCTCTGAGTGGATCCTAACGTAAGAGACAAAGGTGAACATCTAAGATGGCGTGTAATTAAGTCTCAAGTTGTATGGTGCATGTAATTTGAGCAGAAGGAGCCCAGAACCAACTTCTTTGGAGCAGAGTGTGTATGTTTGCGGTGCGAGGACAATGGAGGGCCTTGAGAAAGGGGCAGGAATTTGAACTCAATGCCGAGGACTAGAGAGGGGGGTGCAGAAAGTTTCAGAGGTGGAACGGTCTCCTGGGAACATCTTAGAAGGCCGACCTGGTGGGTGCGTAAGATGAGTGGAGAGTGTGAGCCCGGGAGTGAGGACCAGAAATGGTCGCATTCACTAGACACCGGGAGGCTCAGAGTGTGATCTGTGCTGGGCACAGCCACCCTCAGCCTCTTGTCTGATTCGAGCCTCCTGGGAGATTATGCAGTCTGCCTTGTGTTGCTAAGTGGTCCAGTCACTTAACCATGACCTGCAGATTAAGTCACCTATTGTGTCGAGTAATAAGTCATTCTCAGAGGCTTTTGTGCAAGCACATAGAATATTTATCCAGATCCCAGGGAACCAGGGCACATCTTGGAAGTGGGAGATGGCTTTGAAGTGGAGTCAAATGAAATCCTTAAGCCTGTGTGTCTAGGGATCTGTTCACAAGTCATAGCCTGTCGATTTTCAGGGCAGAGTGTTTTCAGTGCAAAGAAATTTTCAACCAGAAGCCTTGAATAGTAAGCCTATCTGGGGCACACAGAGCTTTCTCTCAGCCTGATTAGCTAGGGCATTGTGCACAGGACAAAGGTAAAACAGAGAGGAAAAGTGACTAGCAGGCTTGCTCTGTTACAGTCCCACTGAGTGACTGTAAGGAACGTGGGGAAGCCAGAATCCATAGATAATGAACCCCACATAAGCGTTTCACCACCTTAAACTTCCCTGGGAAAGGACATACTGATGAGGAAATCAAGGCTCAGAGGTGGGAATTTTCCTGCCTGTGGTCACACTGTGGTGATCTCTTTCAATGAAGACCTTTTTGTCCAGCTGCTTGGGGAGCTGTCAGCCATTCACAGCCTGCCCCGCTGCGGAGAGGCTCTGAGGCCAAAGTCACACCCTCCCAGAGGCCCGCCATTATGGGAATGTAAGGGCCGAACCACCTCTGTCCTACTCAGGGCAGTTCTGAAAGGTCATTCCAACTTCAGAGGATCAACTGAGGCTGTCAGTGGGCTTAATTGCAACTAAACTTCTCCCCAGACACTGTTGCATCCTTCCTTGACCTTCACAGGTGTGGAAGGGAGCCCTCCTTAAAAATATCCTACATAGTACACTCCATTTCAGAGCCTGATTCCTGGAAAACCCAGCTGGTGACATGTGGTGAGAAAATGCTGAAGCCTGGAGTCGGTCATTCTCTCTTTGGGCCCCAGGTGCTTTGTCTTCAAAATGTAAATAGTATGCTGGATTGGAGGTTCTCAATGTGTGGTCCATGGGAGCCTGAGGGTGCCCTAGAAGATTTTAGGGTGTCCATGAGGACAAAATTATTATTGATTATTTGCTGTTGTCACTGAGTTGCCATTTGTACTTATAGTGTGAAAGCAATGGTGTCTGGGTGGTGGGACGAAACCACTGGCCTCATCACATTTTTTACACCATGTACTCGTGGTTTAAAAAAAAAGAAAAAAGGGCCCATATCACTGAAGAATGAGCTTGATGAAGCAGTAAAAATTATTGATTTTCTTAGTTCTTGGCCCTTGACGACACTTCTTTCTACTGTTTGAAGTGACCGAATGGGCAGTAAACACACTGAGGTGCAGTGGTTGCCCTGAAAACAAAGCACCTGTGCGATTGTTCGCTTCGGAAGCTGAAAGAACTGCCTTTTTCCCACGGAGTATCATTTCTATGTGAAAGGGCAATTGACAGAGAAGCCATGGCACACATTTTCTAAAAAAAGAACAAAGTAACTGGCTATTGGAATTTTGAGAAATTTGTATCTGCTACCATGAGCTTGGCAGTTTTCCAATACTGTAGGTTAGACTTGCTGATGAGATTGGAGGTGACAGTAACCAATACGGTTGTTTTTGATACTGTGTAATTTTACAAGGTGTGTCAACATCTGGAAGACCCGCCTGACTCAGTGAGCTGACACCTATCTTCCAAATGGCCAGTTACAAACTCACATTCCAATAAAAGAGTCATTCAAAGTGCATGATAGATTAGTGGGTTTTTAAAATTTATTTTTTATTTTTTATTTTAGAGAGAAGGGAAGGGAGGGAGAAAGGGAGGGGGAGAAACATTGACGTGAGTGAGAAACATCAGTGGATTGCCTTCTATATGCATCTCCACTGGGGACTGAGCCTGAAACCCGGGCTTGTGCCCTGACAGGGAGTCAAACCAGTGGCCTTTTGGTTTGTGGGACGATGCCCAACCAGCTGAGTCACACTGGCTCGGCAGATTAGTGGATTTTAAAGCAAGAGCGTATGAAAACTTTCTGCACGTGTTTCAGATCCCACATTGTATGTAACCTTTTAAAAGTGACCTCTTGCTGCATTTTGGGGTAGTAGCCAAGAAGAATATCCACAATTATCTTCAAAGCCTATTGAAATGCCCTCCCTTTTCCAACCTTGTGTTTGTGTAAAGCTTAGATTTTCTTTACCTGCTTCAACCAAAACAACATATCTCCAGACGGAATTCAGTAGCGGGTGTGAGAATCCAGCTTTCTCCTATGAAACAAGAAAATACAGAGATTTATAAAAACATAAAACAATGCCATTCTTCTCACTACTTTTTTGGGGAAAATAAGTGTATTTTTCATAAGAATATGTTTTTAATGTTAATACATAATTGGTTTATTAGTCTTATTTTAAATAAAATTTTAAAATATTCCAAGTATAGTTTATAGTGTAGTGAATATCAATAGATACGTAAGACCTCCATGAGGTCTGTATTAGTTCTCTGTTGTGGTTATAACAGATTACTACAAATTTAGTGACTAAAAACAATTCAAACTTATTATTTTATAGTTCCGTAGATTAGAAATCGGACCTGGGTCTCACTGGGCTAAAATCAAAGTGTGGGCAGTGCTGAGTTCCCTCCTGGAGGCTCTAGAGCAAATTCTGCTTCCCTGCCTTTTCCATTCTCTAGAGCCGCCCACATTCCCTGGGTCATAGCCCCGTTCCTGCAAGGGCAGCAATGCTGCAGCTCTCTGACTCTTCTTCCACAGCCATGTGTCTTTCTCTGACCCCAACTGAGAAGAGTTCTCTACTTTTAAGGATTCTTGTGATGAGATCGGGCCCACCCAGGTAATCCAGGGTAATCACCTCATTTCAAGATCCTTAGGCTGAATAATATTAGCACATTCTCTTTGCTATGCGAAGTAACAGGGTCGGGGGTTAAAGGTGTGGACATCTTTGAGGAGATATTATTCCCCCCTCCCCCAGAGTCTGTCTGCTGGGCCCCAAAGACTCACTTCTATCCCACATACAAAATACATTGATCTCATCCAAGCTTCCCCAAAGTCTCAACCCATTACAGCGTAGATTCAAAATCTAAAATCTTATCTAAATCTCATCAGCTCCAAACTCCCAAATCTCACCATCTAAGTCATTTAAATCAGGTATAGGTGAGACTGGGTATGATCCATCCTTGGGGCAAAATTCCTCTCTATTTGTGGACATCGAAACTAGGAAACAAGTTATCTGCTTTCAAAATATGATAGTGGGACAAGGAAAGGATAACAATTATAGATGTTCTGGTACAAAAAGGAGAAAATGGAAGGAAAAAAAGTCGCTGGCCCTAAATGATTTCGAAATCCAGCTGGGGCAGACTCCATTAGGTATTAATCCTCTTGAAACTTGGGAATAATCCCCTGTGGTTTGTGGCTCTGCTGTCTGGGCTAATGGCTCCACCATTATTCTGCTCACCACAAAGTTACTAATAATTTTTGAGAATGCAGAGGTGTCCTGAAGCCAAAGTTGGAGAGCTGCGGCATTAGATCAGATGTACTACATGCTGCTGCCAGGAGGACTGTTGAGAAGGATCCAGAGGTTGTCTGGAGTCAGCGGGAAGAGTGTATTGATCAGTTAGTAATGTCCGCTGTGGCCCTGAAGGGGGCAGAGTGGCATCTGTGTCATCCATAAAGGTCCCTCAAGCTTTTCTCTGTCTCAGTGGACATTTTCAGAATATTCTAGGACTAGGTAATAACACAAGAAGTAGCAGTCTAGGCCCAAGTAGGATCAGTGACCCTTAGAGGCAGAGCTGGCCCTGGCAAAAATGACGAGAGAGTTCTATTTTTTGCCATTCTTATCATTTCTCTTTGGGCAGTGTATCTTCCACCCATAAATTCAGGGTCTTGGCATGTTTTGTCACCTTCACTTAAATCTCATTTTATAAAAAGATGTGACAACCCCTTTTAACTGAAAAGTATGTGAGTGGTCAGGCTGAATGTACTATCTTTCCTGGGCTACAGGGCAGTCTTCAGCCAGTAAATTTCAAACTTTTTAAATCCATGCACTATCTCTTTTTAAACATGAAAGTCTTAGGTCTCCCACTCTGACATGGTCCTCTGGGGACCCAGTGTTGCCTGTGTTTTGTCTACCAGTCAAGAAGGCTTTGCTAAACTTTATTTTCTGAAGTCTGTGTTGTGGAGCATTTTTGCGTTTTCCAAATATGAATTATAACATTTGATTACATTCTTTCCACCCTTCCTTCCAAGCATTGCCTCAGCCCCCATGACCCCAAAAGGTATCTTAGAAAGTACAGATTTCTCTCCCCACTCAATCCTAAATTGAAGACCCTAGTTTCAAGTTGTGGCAGCATATATTCTCCAAGATGGCGTCAATAAGATCTCATATGCACACGTCCTTTTTTAAAAAAAAAGTTAAAAAAAAATCCCCACTTGAAGACATGTTTATTGACTTGAGAGAGAGAGAGAGAGAGAGAGAGAGAGAGAGAGAGAGAGAGAGAGAGAGAGATGTGAGAGAGAAACATTGATTGGCTGCCTCCCCTATATGCCCTAACCGGGGATCAAACCCACAACCTTTTGGTGGACAGGATGACGCTCCAAACAACTGAGCCACCCAGTCAGGGCTGCATATGTTCTTTCAACAATGTAACAATGTAACATAACTCCTCCTACTGAGAGGTAAGGTATACACCCCTTCCAATGGAACCTGGGTCACCTGTGACTATAGAAGAAGTAGTGTATGTGACTTCTGATGCTGGCCATAAAAAGCAGTAAAAAGCAACAGTTCCCTCCAGGTCCTACTGGGACCTTCACTCTTGGAGTTCAACCACCATGCAGCAAGGAAGCCCTGCCCCCAAGGAAAGGCCATGTGTAGGTGGTCCAGCCAGCAACTCCAGCTGAGGTCCCAGTCGACAGCCACTATCAACCACCAGCAAGCAGGTGAATGCACCTTAAGAGCACCCAGTGGCTGAGGTTTACCAGCAGTGCTCCAGACGTCATGGAGCAAAGATGAATTGTCCCCACTGAGTCCTGCCCAAATTGCAGGTCCACCAGAAAAATAAATGATTGTTGTTGTTTTCAGTCTGCATTTTGAGGTGGTTGTCCTGTAGCAACAATAACTGGAACAAAAATCAAAGCCGGTAAGAGACTATGTCATTGGCAAGTTATGGAGAGATGTGTTCTGAAATAAGCTTTGGCCCCTCTGTCTGTTTGACCCCTGAGCGCTGTAGTCCACACAGCAATTGGGGAGAGACAACTCATGAGTTGGGCTTTGGTCAGTTTCCCCATTTCCCTTTCCTTGTGTCTTTTATCGATCATATTCACGTAAGCTTTACATTTTTTTTTTATTATTTTACTCAGTTTAAAACATTTTTGTTGATTGATTTTAGGAAGAGAGAGGAAAGGAGACTGAGGAACATTGATTTGTTGTTCCACCTCTTTATGGTTGATTCTTGCATGTGCCGTGACCAGGGATTGAACCTGTAACATGCGGTATTGGGACGATGCTCTAACCAACTGAGCTACCCAGCCAGGGCTGAATTGTTTTGTTTGTTTGTTTGTTTGTTTGTTTGTTTTTAAAGGTCTTGAGGTGAGTCAAGTTACTTATTTTCACCTCAGACTCCTCAACTCTGAAAGGAGCTGAACTAATGCCTCAGCAGCTTTCCAGCTCTGATGTTCCAGTTTCCTGTCTTCATTTTATTTTCCTCATGTTTCCCCTCTTTTCAAATTTAACAATGAACATTGTAAAGTCAACAAACTCTCCACGTCTCTACTAGTATCTAATCCACGTGGGGCAGATAAGCTGCAAGGATAGCTTTTTTCTGATTCTGTGAATTTGACAAGTACGTTTACACACCACCTGGTGTTTTGTCTGCATTTTCTCACTTTTTGATGCCAGCAGTCCCACATAGCATCCCAAGGACAGCAACCATTGTCCTCTTAATTTTTTTCAACTTCCAAACTAAAATATTTCTGTTTTCCTTAGGAAGTTCAAACTAAACAAGGTATAGTTTTAAGAGCTGTGTGCTAGGTTTGCACATTGGGAGGCTGGCAGCTGACAGACCAACAAAGGACAATGCAGGTGGGTTTTATTGGCTCAAGATAAATTTGGAGAAAAAGAGATCATGCAGTGCCTCTCTACTCTCACTAAGTTGCTTGACTATTTTGCCCCAAGTCATAAATAAGTAAAATCAATACATTAGAATATTTCTGCCAATTTCCAGGCTTCAGGAAGACGAGCCTTAACGAACCCCGGTACCCTGGAGTGACATGATGTTGAAAGTTCTGAAATGCGGCATCACCTACCTTCGAGCTCCTGGGCGCTGGGGGAAGGAACTGGAGGTGTGGGGAGTAGCGAAAAGCTCAGCAGCCGTAAAGGCAAAGTGACTAGAAAATTACAGGATATTTAAAACAAATTTTATTTATGTCTGTTGCACACAAGCTGCCTGTTTTGTTTTTGATGTCTGAATTTTAACGAAATTTTGCATTAGTTAATACGTGCAATGTATATTTTTTCATCTGGTCGTGGTTACTTGGGAGTTCAAGTGATCTTTTTCTTTAAGAGACATTGTACCTATCATATATTTTATATACATCTCAGTATCTTTGATGAACAAGAATAAAAATAATTGTAAAATTGATGTAATTGAGAAATATATAATTTATAATATATAATATATTATATTATATTATATATAATATATAATATAATCTGGAACAAAAATGTGGTGTATTGGAAGGTGGCTGGTGCACGTGTTCCTAAGCACTTGGAGACCTTCAGCGAGACGCTAATTAAAACTGGATTTGTACTTTTTTCCTTGGAAAATTAAACCCATTTTTGCTTATTATCGTAAATAATGTGTTTGGTTTCACTTTTATCATATCGCTTCATGCCTTTTCTCTTTCACATTTCATTGCTTTGTGTTATGGACCGTGTTTTCTTTGCTTTCATTTTTTTTTGTGATGGTTGATAGCGGGTAGCCAATAGTCAATTTTAATAAGTGGTTAACTTTACACTTTTCAAAAACACCTTTGCTGTGTACATTCCCTATAATCAATAAATGAAGGAATAGTACAAGAACTTTTGACTCTTCTCTTTGAAATGAGAAATCAATGACGTGTTTATTGATAGCTTCCCCACTCAGCTTCCTAGGCCGGGCCGGCACCCTCTGGGGCACACCGAGGGCACCTGTATGCATTCTCACTGGCATTTTCTGCAACATGGATCCTGTGTTTCAGGTGTCCCTGTAGGCTCGGACATTCATTTAATTACCATTGTATGTCAGTTATTTAGACAAACTCTGGTTAATGGTGGCAATGCTTCATTTTATAACTCGTCAGAGCTCGAGTCCTTTCTTTTGATTCATCTTCTAGGTTTAGCGCTAATAAATTTCAGTTAAGGCTTTCAGGAGGAGTGTATCAGTAACAGAACTTTCTGTGGCACTGTCTGTCTCAGACTGTCTTTCTTTGTGTGGGCATGTGAGCAGCATCTGGGTTAGCTGAAGAATTCTCTGGGCACAGAAATCCCTCTTGACACTCAACAGGCATTATTATTAATTTTTTATATGTTTACATTTGTAGAGTCTGGGGTGGTCAGCTGAATTTTGGTTCTTTGAAGTGACCTGTCATTATATTTTATTTTTTGCTTGGTTTTTGTGGTGTTTCGCTCTAACCTCGATATTGAAAAATGTCCCTAAAATATGTCTAATTTGTCTCTTTTCATAACTTAATTTAAGAGTGAGTCCTTTTGATTTGCACACTCAGATGTGTTTTTCAAGTGCAGGAAAATTGTCTCCCACTAACTCATTGATTCTTGTTTCTCCCCACCCTGTATTCTGATGTCTTCCTTAAGAATACTGCTAATCTAAAGATTAGATATTGGGTTTCTAGCCTACAGGTGTATGATCTTCTCTTACTATATTTTTCTCTTTGTACTTCCTATCATCCCCCTCGCCCACCGAGTTTACCTAGTTAATCATCTCGGCCACCGATCTATTTTTCAATGTGCTTTTGCCTGTTATTGCCCACAAGGAGGATTTTAATTCTGTTACTGTTTTCAGCTCCTTGCACTCTTTTTTATCTCTGCCAGCTTCTTTTTTTAATTTAAGTATCCACTTCTGATTTTTCATCTTGTCAGTCAAAGCTTGCTTTATGAAATTCCTTTTATTAAATTTTTAAAAATCAAGAACACAGAACAGATGCATTCTAAACGTTTCTTATGTTTCTCGTAGTCAGGTGATTTCCCAGGTAAAGTTTCCCTCTGCATACCTAGGGCAAAGTTTTCATGTGCATATTATGCATTCTTTTTATAGACCCAATTTTAAATTTCCTGTACGTACACACGCTTGAGTAAAGAGATTTTTTCCCCCCAGGTCAGTGCTTGCTAGCTCATAGGGCCTACCTATTCTCTTTCATTTCCTTCACAGGCTCCCTGCGTTCTGCCAGAATTCTCTTCCTAAATCTCAGGCTGCAGGTAAACTGATGCACACAGCCCTCAGTCATGTTTCTGGTGAGTGGCCAGCATTTATCTAGGCTGCTCTTCACTACTAACAGAACGTTTTTTTGCTCCCATCGTCCAGTCCCCTAAGTGAGAGAAAGTGATTTTTTGTCCAGATAATTGAAATAGTCAGTAGTTCTTCCACTGTAATTAACCTATGAAAGTCTGCAGTCCACAGAGTCTGTTGTTTCCAGTTCACATCCATGAAATAAACTTCCTTAGATAGGTCTCATTTTTGGCCATGCTGTGTTTGGGCAGTTTTCCCTGTGAGACAGTACTTCTCAAAGGGTATTTCATGGAAGGGGATAGAAGTTCTAATGGAGGGTGATAGAAGAGATAATTCAGTTAACTAGTTAAACTAGTTCATATAAAAAAGGGTTCAGTGGTCAAATATTTGGAGATGTTGGGCTCATCAGAGCTAAGTGGGCTTCTTCACTGTAGTAAGTTGTTTTGAGCCCTTTTGGTGGAAGTGGAGAAACCACCGTTGTGGAAGGAAAGCTTGTCTCCGGGACGCGGAGTATCTCATGTTACTCAGGCTGACAGTTCAGTGAGCTTCCAGAAGTGCTTAGACCTGGACTCAAAAGCTTCCAACTTCTGTCTCCTATCTCTGCTCCTTACTGGGCATCTCTTTCATTCTTCGCCTTCCTCTCCTCGCATCCTAGTCTCCTTCCCCTTTACAGTCACCAGAATGGAAAATGTAGTGATTTCAGGCCTCAGAGCTTCAGTGCTTATAGCTTCAAGCACTAGAAAAACATTGACTTCTCCGTTTCCCTCCCAAATTCCCAGGGAATAAAACTGGCCAACCTTGAATCAATTACCCATCCCAGGAGCAGTCAAATGTGGCTAATAGGTGGAGTCTGGGAAAGGGACTGTGACTGGCCAAGGTCAGGTGATGTGCTTACTCTTGAGCCAATCAACTGCAGCCAAAGGTGCACCTGGTCATGTTGAACAAAATGGCTGCTCCCTGAGTAGCTACAGGAAGGGGAGAATGGAAGAAGGACCCTCTCTAGAAGAGCCAAGGAGGCTGGGGAGACAAAACAGCGTCCATTATACAGAGCCAGGTGATACAGGTTTCTGAAAGAAGGCACATTGTTATATGCAGCTTTTCTCCAGATGTGGTTGACCACAGGTATTTACTTTGGGGGATCATCCTGCGAATCAGTGTTGTGAGCAACATCTTGGGGAGGTGACGTTCTGAAGGATATGGAAGGAGAGGTGGAGAGGGTCCTGGGGTTGCGGTTGGGGTTGGGGTTGGGTATGTGGAAGTGGAGAAGCTCTGGCTAGCTAAGGGAGCAGGTCTTACATGAGAGGGAGGCTCACTGCCTTGGTTTCTGGCTGGCGGCTTAGACGCTGGGTCTCTGAAGAAGAGGTTCAAGGTGGTGCCGATGGTGGTGGTGGTGTTAATGGAACTTTCTGCCACTTTCCCCTTGCCTTGCCATATCCCTGCTGTGAAAGTCAAACCTGGAAAGACCTATTCCTGTTCCCAAAATTTCAATTTCCTTTGCAGGCCTCTTTTTTCCATTTGGAGAGATGATTTCAGGGCCTTTTTTCCTATATAAGGATCCATAAGTCTGGTCACAGGTCTTAGCTATAAATTATGTCTTTCTCATTGACCCAGCAAATAGCTGAAACACTTCAAGTCTAGATGACAGCACAGGTAAACACGGCTCACCTTCTTGCACAACCACATCAAAATTACAACTCAAATATAGAATAACCATCACTCAGATTCATTAGAAAATGAATGGAATGGAAGTCTGACAGTGATGGAATTAAAGAAACCACATCCATCCAGCCTGGAAGGAGGGGTGGAGATGCAGAACGGGCTGGTCCCCACATCCATGTGTGGTGGATCAGAATTCAGAAGGGATGTCTCAGGAGCAAGGAGTCCCAGCCCCACACCAGGTGCCCAGCTTAGGGTTCCAGTGCCAGGAAGATAAGATCCCATAACTTCTCAATGCAAAAACCAGTGGAGATTGAGTCAGTTGAAGAAATTGCTAGAGACCTAAGCAGTTCCCCTTAAAGGACCCACAGACTCAGTTTACTCAGATTCAATCCCTCTGAGCTCCAACACTGGGGTACCAAGCAGCTTGAAAGGTACCAGTGACATAGACTGAGGAACTGAAGTGCCTGGCATCAGGATGGGAGCTGGGTGACAGCTTTCTTCCAGATAGAAATGCAGACAGAGGCCATTATCCCTTTTCTGAGTCCTCTCCCTAAAAAGCCACAGAGTGGCAGGTGGGTGCCATATCTGAGATTCCATCAACCTGGCTATCACTGTTTGCTCCACCCTGAATATACCCTGAGGCTCCATCCCACCCAATTTAAAGGCACACTGAAACTGTTAACTGTGACTTTTCCATATGAATGGCTGATCTTGGCTCATGCTTCACAACTTCCTAAATCCTATCAAATGAGTAATAGCTGGCCTAATGAACCCTCAGCCCCTATACATCTTGCTAAGTGGTCCCAGGCCCAGCACTAGCAGCAGCCAGCCTAGATTGACAGCTTGGTTTCACCTGGGAATCTACAAGCCCAGCACAAGTAGCAGCCATCTCAGATTGTTTTATAGCTCATGCAAGGTGGCCCCAGGCAGAACACAGGTGGACACTGACCTTGGCCTGCATCACCTGGGAAATCCCAGAGCCTGTGCACCCAGTGGACAGCTACAGATCACACCGGTGTACCACCACCCTGCCCCTGCACAGCTGATCATCCATGGAGGGCAGAGGTTGGTAGTCAGTGGTCACAGCCAGTCCTTGCAGCAGACTGGCCTGGGTATATCCCTCCTATTGATCTGCCAACAACAATTAAGACATAACTACAAGTGGAGGGTGTACTCAGTCCACACAAAGTGTGTACCTTGAGTACTCAGCTTGGGTGATAGGGGAGGTTGTGCACTGTACCTATAGGACACCTACTACATTAGGTCACATACCAAGACAGGGGGTCATAGCAGCTCTTCTTACTACATAGAAACAAACACAGGGAAGCTGTCAAAATGAGGAGACAAAAAAAAAAAAAAAAAAAAGACCTAAATGAAAGAACAGATCAAAAATTTAAAAAAAAGAACTAAGCAAAATGCAGAGTTCGAAACACTGGTTATTAGGATGCTCAAGGAACTTAGTGAGGATGTCAACAGTGTAAAAAAGATCCAGTCAGAAATGAAGGTTACGCTAATTGAAATAAAGAACAATTTACGGGAAAACCACAGTAGAGTGGATGAAACCTAGAATCAAATCAATGATTTGGAACATAGGAAGCAAAAAACAACCAGTCAGAACAAGAAAAAAAAAGAATAAAAAAAGAAAAAAGCAAGGATAGTATAAGCAGCCTCTAGGACAGCTTTAGGAAGTCCAGCATTCACATCACAGGGGTGCCAGAAGGAGAAGAGAAAGAGCAAGAATTAGAAGTCTATTTGAAAAGATAGTGAAAGAAAACTCCCCTAATTTGGTGAAGGAAATACACATGCAAGTGCAGGAAGCACAGGGAGTCCCAAACAAGATGGATGCAAAGAGGCCCACTCCAAGGTACATCATAATTACAATGCCAGAGTTTAAAGATAAAGAGAGAATCTTAAAAGCAGCAAGAAAAAACTAGTTAGTTACCTACAGGGGAGTTCCCATAAAACTGTCAGCTGATTTCTCAAAAGAATCTTTGCAGACTAGAAGGGATTGGCAAGAAATACTCAAAGTCATGGAAAACAGGGACCTACAGCAAAGATTGCTCTACCCAGCAAAGATACTATTTAAAATCGAAAGGCAGATAAAGAGCTTCCCAGACAAGAAAAAAGTAAAGGAGTCCATTGTCACCAAACCATTTATTATATGAAATGTTAAGGGAGCTTATTTAAGAAAAAGAAGATCAAAACTATGAACAACAAAATGGCAATAAATACATATCTATCAATAACTGAATCTAAAGAACACACTAAGCAAACAAGAAGAACAGAGACAGAACCATGGATACAAGGAGCATTTTGATGGCTGCCAGATGGGAGGAGGATGTGGGAGAATGGGTGAAGAGGTGAGGGGATTAAGAAGTACAAATAGGAAGTTACAGAATAGCCATGGTGATGTAAAGTACAGTGTAGGAACTGCAGTAGCCAAAGAGCTTATGTGCATGACCCACGGACATGAACAATGGTGTGGGGACTGCCTGAGGGAGTGGGTGGTACCGGGTGAAGGGGTCAAAGAGGGAAAAATTGGGACAACTGTAATAGCATAATCAATAAAGTATAATTAAAAAATAAAGTAAAATTATACTAATAAAGTACAATGCCTTCTACTAATTGTTAAAAAAAATAGTTGAAACAATTTATAATCATCTGATTTACCAGGCAGGTATGACGACCATTTGGTAATGATGAGATTTTTCAAAATAAAATTGATCTGCTCCAGTATCCTTTTTAATAAGGCAAAATAGAGAGTGTAACTCTAATGTACTTTGTGCAACTTAAGTGAGGGATTTCAGCTGACTTGTACTTAGCTGGTGTCTGTGTTCAGCTAATGAAACGTGAGTTTCTTCTACTTTTAGCAAAGTCTTTAAAGGCAAACTTGATCCTCTGAAAGAGCTGAGGGCCACTTGCTGAGGGGAAATAACCAGGAAACCCACAGCCGGGGATTTTCAAGGTTCTTTCCAGTTAAATTCTTTCTCTGGCTCAAATCTCCCCAAGAGACTCAGAAGAGCTGAGTTATTCTGGTTACAGGAGCCCCACTATCCAGCTTGCATCTCTGTTACCAATGTGGCCCTGGGCAGGGCTCCAAAGAAGCCCCCTGGATTCAGTCAAGCACAGTTTGAAAGCCACTGCTAATTATAAGAGGCCTCAGGGCAGCGCCCGGCTCACATCGTACTCAGTGGCTGACCCGTATCAAAGGAAGTTTGCCTTTCCTTTTTCTGACACTAAACTCCTTCCTCAGAACCTCTGCAGATTTTATGGTTTCTCTCTGGAGCTCTTATTACTCCCGTGTCTTATAATAATTCGGATCTATGACTTCCCTCCTTATATCTGCTTACTAGTGTATAATACTAGTCTTGTTATACTCAAAGGAAGGGTTCATTAATTCCCCAAATATCCAGTCAGGATCCATATGACTAGGATTATTTTTTAAATGTGTGTGTATTTGCGTGCATACACTTTAGTTTGTTTGAATCAGGGTCCATTCAAAGCCCACCCAATAAATCTGTGTTTTAATCCACAGTTCCTCCCACCTTCTTTTTTTTTTCTTTGTAATTTATTTGTTAAAGAAAATGGACCAATTATATTATGTAATTTTTCATACGGCTTTTTGCAGTTGGCGTGGTTTAGCCTAACGCATTTAAACAGAATTTAACAAGAACCTTCAACTGAGATAACACGTTCATTTTCCTAGCACTCACCTAGACCTTGGTCTGTGGCGTCAGGCCCCTTCATCCACGTAGAGAAAGTTCTCACCCAGGTTTTCAATTAGGCCCACTTTATCATCCAAGTTGTGCAGTTCTGATTGGTTGGAATATAGGCAAATGAGGATACGGTTTGTGTAGTTCTGATTGGATGGGACAGGTCTCAGTCTGTTGGTAGGAAGTCAAAACCAGGGCTTCCCTGCAGTGGTTGAGTCGGACGGCGTGAACAAGCGGGGCACAGCGCTGGAAGCTGACAATCCAGTCCGAGTTCTCCCCGGTATGCAGAGTGCGTGAGGAGCCTCCGCCAGCAAATGGCCAGCAGAGTCTTAATAGTCCTAAAGTTTGCGCCCTGGGTTGACCATGGGCAGTCCACCTCAGCAGATGAATTCCTTCTTGGGGTTTACATCAAATGAATCTTTCTTTTTGTGGTCCACACTGGATTTAAACCTAGGCTGGCAGGCTCCAGGGGCTTCTACACCCTGGCTGGGCAACGCAGGCCCCTGGGAACTTTTACGAAATAATAAATTAAATGCCAGACTCTGCCCCAGACCAACAGAGTCAGAATCTCTGGGAGCTGGACCCAGGCATGGCTACTTCTTAAAAGCTCCTGGAGGATTTGTGTGTACAGTCAGGATTGAGAATGACTGACTGCGCTTATATAAGTATAGTGACATAATGTAACCGTAAGTGAGACTCATGTCCGTGATTATGAATTAGTATATCCGTCCCCCCTCAGGTCTCTACCTTTGAGTGTCCTTGGCTGTTGCCTCCCCTTTATGGAGTTTGATTGGGTGTCTAAGTCCCCTCAGATCTAACATCCCAGGAGTCTGTGAATCAGGGAAGCTCACCATCTCCTCAAGTGACCTGGCAGCCAGCGGCAAGGTTGAGTGGCGACCACGCTGGCCACGTCGTGGTTGGCAGCAGGAAGATTCTTCAAAAGCCTCGTCAGGGCCTGTCATATCCCAAGTGAAATACATGCGTGTGTCAGTCACCTTTACGTATTTCTCAGGCCAGTTGAGGTGAAAAATGTGTAGGCTTTGAAGCACTGGAGGGATGTTTCGTTAGCTGTCAGCTGCTGAACACAGTAACGATCGGATTTGTAGTGACCCTTAGATTTTGTCAGTCACTGCAGTTCCTCACCCGTCTGGGAGATTGACAGCGCTGTCTTGTCAGTTTGTCAAATCGAATGACAGCTTCTGCAGAGTTGGCTCTGCGTGGACAAGAGGAGCTGTCACAGAAACCTTGTTGGTGAGATGAGCCTGTGGCAACTCGCCACGGTCACACGCCGTGAGTAGGAGAACGGGGGCAATTAGGTGCTCCCCAGCGTTAAGACAAGAAGGTTGACAAATTAAAGCTTGTCAGCTTCCTTAAAGCCACTCAGTGATCACAAGCTTTTGCATGCTGACGTGAAGGTAGGAGTCTGCAATGGCAGGTAATGGGCCCTGTTTTCTGGTTCTCTCCTTTCGGTTGATCCAACTTACCTCGGTAGGGTAGGGCCGCCCAAAGGAACAGCAAGGTCTCTGCAGCCTCGCACGGCTCCTACTGGTTGTTGGTTGTACCACTTGGAAAAAAGAAAAGATGTTGCATTTGGATGCCAGCGCCTCCACTATCTTATTTCATTGTGGGAAAAATGAAATGGACCAAAAGGAACACATCAGAATTCATTACACGGAGTGGGGTTCCGTTTTGCGTGTGAAACATTTATTTTTGCTTTGTAAATGTATAAATATTTGAGTGTACTGGGTTGTGATGTAAAGCGTGTGTGTGTGTGTTTTTAATTGGGGGTAACAGCTAATAAAATTTGGAGACAACTCTCCTAAGGAATCTGGGGTGAAGGAGAGAATCCCACCAACTTGTTCAGATAGGCAGATAGAAATAGCCACAATTCTGAGTTTTTATCAGGTACCGGCACTGGTTTAAGCACTTGAGAAGTATTAAGTCCTTTAGTTGTCGAAACAACCCTGTGAAGTAGGTACCATGTTGTTAAGCCCACGTTACAGATGAGCAAATAGAGGCATGGCAGATTAATGACCCCCAGAGATGTTCACATCCTAATGTTCCAAACCTGCCATCTGTAAATGTTACCTTACATGGCAAAATAAAGGATCTTAAGAGGGGGAGATTATTTGGGATTATGTAGGAGGACCCAGTAGAACCACGAGGGTCCTTAAAAGATGACAGAGAGAGGCAGAAGGTCAGAGTCAGAGAGAGATTAGGGGCTGCTACATGGGTGACTTTGAAGGTGGAGTGAAAGTGTCCATGAGTCAGGGGATCTAACAACCTGTCTTTGGCTTCTGTCTCTCTCCTTTTGACCTCTTGCCCTCCTCCCCCCCTCTGAGCCCATAGCCTTCTCTGAGACTTGACTTAAAGCCCATTTCTTCCAACAGACCTTCCTTGATAAATGTCACTGCAGTGACGGGGGTGGGGGGGGGTATGCCAATTATACTTCCATTTAGCAACTTGTGAGCATGTCCACTGGACCACACTCCGAACAATAAAGTGTCGTCTTATTTTTAAAAATCGTTGTGGCGCCTTTAAGGCAGAGGTGTTGCGCAGCTGTTGAAATGTCAACATTCCTGTCTTGATTAACTTAAGTTGGTATTTCTATTTTTAAGCAAACATACAACCCTTCCAATAAAGATTCTGTGCCTATATGAGTTAAGAAACATTGAGAAATGACCAGCTTTCTTTTTCTTCTTTTTTTTGTCCTAGTAATATCTGCTGAATGTCAACTAGCATTCCTCTAATACATATGAACTGGAAGTTGCAAGAATAGAACTACAGAGAAATAGGAAGGAACAATTTATTAAAAATATGAAGACATAGGTTTTTGTGAAATGAAAAGGCATATAAACTGTTTATATTTTATTACATATTTCAGGTAGCTAATATTGTGTATAAATTAAGTGTTATTGGTTCCATCAATACATGTTTTGTGAAAATTAAGCATTACATGGTTCCATGGTTATGATTCCATCCTTGGGGTATTTTATAAATCCTGAGAATAGAATCATAGCTGTGCAACCTGTGATTTGGACATCGACTTGGCAACCAGTGTTTGCATTTAATTATAAGATGATTACACAAATCAAACAACGATCCAGGAGCAAGGTTTCCGCTCTCTCAGCCTTGTTCTCTAAAATGACACAAGACCAGGAACCAGGGGGACTGGGCTCCTTGCCCAGAGACCTTAGAAGAATAACAGGACCTCTGTAGACCTCCATTTCCTCATCTGTAAAAATCAAAGTATTGAATTATATGGCCTCTAAGATTCATTCTATTCCAGAGTTCCATGTTCCCGTGATTCTGATCGCAGTGCTGAGGCAGTCGTGCATTCAAAGTGCTGAATATTTAAATAATTGCTCAAAAGTTGAGCATTTTATCACTGTCAAGAGCCCAGAATCGCATGGAGGGGCAGCACTTTGGTCTCTAGGTACACGCTGAATGTAATTATACTTCAAATAACTTAGTAAGGAAGGTGGGTGTTCTCCATTGCCAAGCCTCATCCTTGTGCTGTGCGTGCTCTGCGTGTAAGGGCTGCTCGCCCATCCCACCCAAACAGACCCAGACCCTGCGAGTTCCTCACCTTGGGCTATCTGGTCCCCCCAGTCCGATCCAGCCCCGTTTGTGTGCCTGATCAGGGCAGGCAATGTCTCACTTATTGAATCTTTATACTCCCTGGGGAGGGTTTACCCCAAGATTTTAAAGTGGCAACCATAAAGGTTATTTGTGAAGAACTGTGATCTATAACTTCCTTCCCACATGTACATACACAAGCTCAAATATATATATTTAACTTCTTTTTTTTTTATTTTTAAGGGGGCCATGAGGGTTGCAGGCTTTGCTGTCAGACACACTTCAGTTGAAATTTTGGCTGCAATATTTCCTGATTATGTGACTTTGGACAAATCCTTTAACCTTGCAATGCCTCAGTTACTTTCTCTGTACAACGGGGATAATGGTAGTTGTTGTGGGACACCAGGAGGGAATGTGGGAGGCTTGGGGCTCACCCCTAGTGAGCCCACGGTAAAGGCTAACTCCTCCAGTGTCTGGGGAAATTGTGAAATGTTGTATATCTCTCCTCTATGCAGCCTGTGGTCCTTTTCACTTAGTTTTCTCCAGCTTCAAAAGTATAGACCAAAGGCTGGTGGGAATTCTCTGGCTCCCCGGAGACCTCTCGGCTCTCCTGATGGGCTGGCTGGTCAGGAAGTTGGGAGGTCCAGCCAGGCTCCAGCGAGAGATGAGTGTTGGTGGCCTGTTGTGACTTAAAATTTTTGCTTATCTGAACTTACTGCTAGAATAGAATGATCTGTGCCTGCAGGTCAATTCCAGAAAGGCCTGAGAGAGGTTCTAGGACTGGTAGGAGCCTCAGGCCTCTGCCCCTCACTCTCCAATTTGAATAATAATGATTCTTCAGTGAGGGGCAGCACACTGTACTGGGCTGCCAAGGCTGCTCACAAGGCAGTGTGACCTTCACCAGTGGGCACCCGCCCAGCCTACAGTGGGTGGATCAGGTTGGACTGTGTGGTGTCTTCATCACACTCAGCCCCTGGGGATAAGGATTTTTTTTCTGAAGCCCCGAGGGGAATTTAGGGACAGGTTTCTACCATGATATGCAGACCAATGGTTCTCAAACTTGAGGGTGCCGTCAGAATCCCCCGGAGGGCTTGTTAAAATACTGATTGCCAAGTTCAACCCCAGAGTTTCTGATGTAGTTGTTCTGGGTGGGACCTGAGAATCCACATTTTCAGGGTTCCCAGGTGAATACCAATGCTGTTGCTCTGGGGATCATTCTTGGAGAACCACTGATCAAGACCACGGTAGCCTTCAGGCCATTAGATGTTTCCATGGATCTGTCCCTACTCCTGCAAGTTCGTCTGCCCAGGGGAACCAAGGCCTTGCTTAGTACGAATTACTCGTGCCTCCAGCTGGGAGGAATCCATGACCTGCAATCTATGTCTCACATGCATGTGAGAGGGAACAAGCTGAGACATTGGTGCCCTCTGTCACTATATCATTGTCACAATGGGACGGCGACATGGTTGATGGAAAGATGCCAGCAGACGCAGTTAGAGAGTGTGCTGTTTCTTTCATGGCAAAGACTATGTGAACTTACAGCGATAATTACCCAAAGCAGGCGCTCCCAGATGGCGGCCTGAGCTTCCTATCCCCCCAAGCCCCATGAAGACATGCAGCTGCTGCTGACTCCATCTGTGTGGCGTGAAGATTTTATGAAGCACAAGAAGCTTGCCTTTGCCAGAGAGGCTCAGAGGGGTTTCTGTACCGTTTTGGCACACCTTCCATGTACACACATTTTGGTGCCTCTGGCCAAGTGCCTGCCTGCTCAGCTGGAGCAAAAACGGATACGAAGCAATGCAAGCACATTCTTGGACATAACACGTCTCAGTTGGACAACTCTGGTCCTGCTCTGCTGCCTGAAGAGACTTCTGGCTCTGGGCCTCTCCTGCCTGGAGGTCTGTGTTGACACCTTCTTCCAGAAAATCTGCTTTTAGATGATTAGACCTTTCAGTGGGGAGGAGACAATAAAGGGAGAGGAACAGGTGTGCTCCCTCAAAATATTGTATTCTTTAGTGCAGATAAGAAGTTGGGCAGGCCTTTTATTATCTTTATGGGCAGAGGCAGAAACATGAGGAGAGAGAAACAGAGAGAGAGAGAGAGAGAGAGAGAGAGAGAGAGAGAGAGAGAGAGAGAGAGAGAGAGAGATCCCCCTTATGCTACATGGAGCAGCCCCGACCCTGCTCTGCTAGGATGAATGCCTCCTTCCCAACAGCAGGAACCACTAGACTTAGCACCTGCCCCTGGACTTTCTTCTTCTGGAGGCCAGGCCTGGCTGTAATGAATTAGGCCTTGCAGGGACTGCTCACTTCACATAAAGCTCTTCCTTTGCTTCCACCCCAGTCTGAAGCTGGGGCATCTGCCTCAGTCACCTGGGCACATGCAAACCCTCTGGTATGAGCATTATCTCTAGGTTTGTGTGTCACTGTCCACCTCTTGGCGTCCCTTCTCTTGACTGCTGGCACCTCTTCTCCCACTCTTCTCTGCTCAGCGGGGCTCTCTTGTAGCGGTGTCTGAAGTGGCAGGGGCTTCCCCACAAACCCTTCCAATGTCCCTTTCCTTTAGAAGCATTAGTTCTCTCTCTGTGTTCATTCTTTTGTCCATGAATTTATCAAGTGTAAATTTATCAAGTGTAAGTCCATTGAGTCACCAGTTGCCAGAGACCCATTGTTCCTCTAGTGGTCAGACTCCATGTGTACCTGTCAGGCTCTCACCTGGTTAGCTGCAGTACCACTTGGCTGTTTTTTGAGCATCAGCTTCCCCTTGGATTCCCATATGCTGGTTAGCTGACTGGCGCCTGGGGCGTTTGTTAAAAACACAGATTGCAATTTAGTAGGTCTGGGATGGAGTATGGAAATCTATAGTATTTTTAAATGATTCCCATTTTGGAGCCAGGTAAGATGATATTAAAGTTCAAATGGAAATTTAAATAAAATGATAATACTGAAAACTTTTGAAAATGAAGAGTGTGTTGGCGAGAGTAGGCAGGTATTAAAACTTTATAAAGCCTTGGTAATAAAAACAGTGAGAAACTTACATCTGGAACAGGATAAAAATTTCTGAAGTAGGTCCAAATACATGAAAGGGTTTGGTAAATGATAAAGGAGGAATTTCAAAGCAGTGGGAACAAAATCAATCAATCCATAAATTGGGTTGGGTCATCTGGAGAAAAGAGAAAGGCTGGATCGTTACTTTATATCTACAACAGGATAAATTCCAACTGGATCAAAGATCTAATAGTAAACTATGAAGGCATGAAAGTATTAGAAAAAAATCATGAGAGATGAAGTATGTAAATTACCTAGCACTGTGCAGTGCTCCTTAGATAATCTTATTATAATTGTATTATTGATATTATTACTATTATTGTTCTAATTATTGATATTAATATATACAAATGAATGATTTAGGCACACATATTTTACCTGGAACTAGTTTTCATAAACTCATGCTGTTCCTTCCCAAATGAGAAGCCATGGGCAGAGAAGCAACACTGTTTCGAGTGAGAGCGTCTCAAGGACGTGTGCTCGGGAAGATGGAGCCCACTGGGCTGGACCCAGGACAGCCGTACAGGAGGAAAACAGATATTTTCTCAAAAAGCCTTTCATAACTCAGCCTTATTGGCTGCCTACTCTTGATGCTGCCTGTGTCCTTGGGTGAGAGAAAGCATCACTGACGGCTAAGGAGGGGGACACCGACATCGTGTTCCACCTGGGCTCAAAAGGTGGAGCCTCCTGCCTGGCCTTTGGGAAGATGCCCACAGGCTTGTCAGGTAGTGAAGGACAGTGAAGGGTGGACTTACTTGTGTCATATTTGACCTTGGACTATGCAAAGAGTTTTTAGATATGAAATTCTAAGTACAATTTTATAAAGAAAAATTTGCTCAATTAAATGAAGTTAATCAATATTATAAACTTCTGGTCATTTAAAAACATGGTTGAGAGAATGAAAAGATAAGCCGCAGACTGGAGAAAAATCTATGTGAGAATGAACTTGTGTCCAGAATAGACACTTCACCAAAGAAGATGTATGGATGGGAAATAAGTGTATGAAAAATGCTCAGTGCCGTTCATTATTAAGGAAATGCAAATGAAAATCACAATGAGACACGCCTACTCAAATGGCTAAAATAATTAAAGGCTGACCAAGCATTGACGAGGAATCAGAGAAGCTGATTGTCACGCCTGGCTGGTGAGAACGTAAAGTGACGCAACCACTTTGAGAAATAGCCTGGTAGGTTTTTCAAAAGCTAGACATATACCTACAATGTAATCCAGATAGTTCATTTCTGGATATTTACTGGGGAGAAAAGAAAGCATTTTCCATGCAATGACTTGTGCATGAATGTTCACGTAGTTTTATTTATAACAGGCAAAAAAGTAGCAACAGCTTAAGTGTTAATCAACAAGTGAATGTGTAAACAAACTGTGCTATATCCATACAATGAAGCACAGTGGTACCTTGGGACTCATTGTTAATTGGTTCTGACAAAGGGTGAGCAAGCACTGGCTGATGAAGTGTTTTCTCTTGCGGGTTGGTGTTCTGACTCACGCCAAGTTCTAGCAAGTGCGACAAGTGGGGAGCAAGCGCCGAGCACTGAAACGTTATTTCTTGTCAAAATGTGATGAGCACTGGGTGTGAGGAGCTCTGAAACCAGCGAGTACCAAGGTACCACTGTACTAGCCAACAGTAAAAAGGAACGAATGGTTGTTTTTCTTTTATTGATTCCAGACAGAAGGGGAAGGGAGGGAGAAAGAGAGGGAGAGAAATATCAGTTGGTTGCTTTTTGCATGCACCCCTACTGGGGACTGAACCTGGAACCCAGGCATGTGCTCTGACTGGGAATCGAACCCACAACTCTTTGGTTTGTGGGATGATGCCCCACCAGCTGAGCCACATCAGCCAAGGCAGGAATGAACTATTGATACACAGAACAACATGGATTAATCTCAAAATAATTATGTTGAAAGGAGTCAGACAAAAAAAGAACTCTTATTGTGTGATCCTGTTAATAAAACTGTAGAAGACAGAAAGCCAGTCAATGATTGTCTGGGGTGGAGATGGGGACAGGAAGGAGGGATTACGAAAGGGTACAAAAAAACTTTTGGGGGTGATGATACGTCCATTTTGTTGAATGTGGTGATGGTGTCATGAGTGTATCCATATGTCAAAACTAATCAAATTGTACGATTTAAATAGGTGCGCCTCATTATATGTAAATTATACCTCAGTTAACACTGTTAAATATTAATTAGTGACTGAGGAAAAAACTCATACGTTCATTGGGAGGGGGAAGTTCCTGAAGAGAGAAGAGGCTTAGCAGATAAATGGGAAATTATTTCCCCCCAATTCCGGAGGCTAAAAGTCTGAGGTCAAGGAGTTGACAGAGAAGATTCTCCCAAGGGCCTCTCTTCCTGGCTTGTAGGCAGCCGTCTCTTCCCTGTGTCCTCGGATGGTCTTTTCTCTGCGTATGTCTGTATACTAATCTTCTTTTCTCGTAAGGGTATCAGTCAGATTGGCTAAGAGCCAACGCTAATGACCTCATTTTAACTTAACTACCTTATTGAATACCTTATCTCCAAATACAGCCTCATCCAAATACTGTGGCTTAGGACTTCAACGTGTGAATTTTGGTCAATTCAGCCCATCACACGGTGTATTTGATAAAGTAACGGCACTGTGCATGGCAAGAAAACCCATCTTGAAACCACGCAGTTAAAGATTCTGGTTTCTTTGTTCCTTCTTAGTGACGGAATGTGAATTGGCTCACTGAAGTCACTCAGGGTCCCTACGATTCTCTCATCTGAAAGTGGCAGACATTGTTGCTGCCCGTCTGGCAGCTGTCCCCGTGGGAAACGTTGAGAGGACGGCCAAGGCCTAAAATCAATGAGCCGTGGCGCCAGCCCTGGGAGCACCTACCATCAGGCTTCTGCTAAGAGAGGAACAGAACCCCGTGATGACTTGTTCCATTCGCTGGTATGTTCTGTTCCTTGCTTCCCAGAGCATCCGGTTAGTGTAGCAATTCCTGCATTTGCAGGATTGCTGTGCGGACTACATAAGGTGCAGATAATCAAAATGCTTGGCACACAGTGGATGCCGGGGCAATGGCAGCTTTTCCTACGATCAATGAGAATGTCAGCCTTTGGACATTTGGAGAAGGTACCCCTGCTTTCTGAGAGCCCCACTAATCCCTAAAACGGAGCATTTCGATGCCACTTCCAGATGTCCTTGCGGCAGGATGGTTATTTTTCTTCCCTAACTAGTAGCAGGTGTTTGGCTGTTTCCATTAAAAGCCATTCTGTGCTCCCCTGACAAAGGAGTTTTTTATTTAGTGGTGTAGGATCAATAATGTGGTATCTCATGTGAACTATTAAACCGGAGAACGTCTGCTGGGCTGACAATCATATTATCGATATGTACTGAGCAATAAATTATGTGAAACAAAATGGAGCGACTGGCCTTACGAAAGGCTTGTCTGGGGCACGGGGCTGGCTTTGTTACAGCCACCGCCGTCGCTTCCCAGGGCTGCACTTGGAAAGTGCTCGATGGAGTCAGGGCAGATTTCCATGCGAAGAGGCTGCTGGCTGCCCGGACTCATCAAAGTCATTTGGGGCCTGCCTGGAGTAAGCCCTTCTCCTCTCCTTCCCCTTTGGGCCCCGACTGAGTAGCTTCTCTTCTGAGTGCCGTGTCTGTCCTAACCTGGGCCCTTTGCTGAGGCTGATTATTCCCCTTGCCACAGGTTACATGACATGTTGGACACCTAGCCCAGCTCACTTTAGGTGTCCTAGACTTTTCTCTTTGTTCTCACCTTCACTTCTCACCTCCCACTCGATCTGGCGCTCACCTGGCTCCTCATCTCCCGGCTTGGTCTCCTATATCTGACCCCTGAGGATTTTCCAGGATTCTTGTTTGGCTCTATTTTGCATTCACTTCCTGTTTGTCAACTGCTAATCTTGAGTAATCGCCCTTTTCCCATCCATTGTCAGCCTTCTCTCTCCTGGGAGTTGAGAAGTCGTAACCACAGATAACTCTCTTTTCAAGAGATCTCTTTTAATCATCATTATTTCCATAGAACCCAGCCCTTGGACGCCATCACTCCTGGGTTTTGAGATACAAGGTGTGCTAGCAACTCAGTTTCTCAGGAGAACGTGAAGAAGAGGAGGCTTGGGGATCAGGCAGGGCAGAAAGTGGGAAACTGACTGGGTCGTGGGGCTCACTCCCTAAAAACATGATCAGAAAGATGCGCAATGGCAGTGGGACTTGGTAAGCAGGGGTTTATACAAAATGGGGGAGAAGTTGACAGTGGGAAGTAAATGTCACATTCTAGGTCCCTTAATGGGGGCTCAACATGCAGAACTTCCCTGTGGAAGAAACTGAACATTACATATGAATCCGAAGCATCCCTTTGAGCACAGCAGTTCTCCAGGGAAGCGCTTCCAATGTGAGCGGGCACCTAGCATGAAGCCTATTGCTCTATTTGGCCTGAAGGAATGATTCTCAATCAGAAAATGTGTGTATTGGGAACAGTAGCCAGGTTAATGAGAAAATCTGAGAGAGGAGGAATATTTGAACAAGCACATTCAATACTGTAATTTTTATGATGGAAAACACGAAATGCCTATAAATTTCTTAATAAAAAAATACAGACAGTAAAGTTCCACCAAAACGTCTTGGATAGGGACATGGAAAGAGCGGAGACTTTCAAGGAGAGGGAGCTGCTCCCTCCAGGGGTTCTATCAGCATCTTGGAGGGAAGATCAAGGGTGTGAATTCTATGATTTCTCAAAAGGGGATGGATTTACCCAGAGGGTAAATGGGGGGGGGGTGTGCTGTAGTGGACTTCTCCTTATAGCCAATCATACTTCCTTTAAAACCTAAGCCTCTGAATTTTTAATAGGAAAAATGGTGGCTCAGAATAAAGGTTCTATTTCTTGTCTTCCCTTTGTAGCTGGGTCTGACCATGCGGATGGGCTCTGGCCAATGGGATGTAAGCAGAAGTATCAGATGGCAGATTCCAGGAGCTTGGTTTAAAAGAAGTTTAGTCCTTGGCTCCTTCTTTTCTTTGCTCCTACTTTCATTCTGCTGTTTGCCCAAGGCCAAGTGATCTTGGACCTTCAAGATGAGGGCCATGATCTAAGGAAGGCCGAGGGTTGAAGTAGGGGACCCAGGGTCCTTGAGGATTTTGTAGGGCAGAGCCTATAAAAATCCGCCCAGGCTTTCCCCCACTGGACAGCTTTTTACACACATAATCAATTGCTGTTGTGTTAAAGCCACCGTTATTTTATTTTGGTCTGTGATTCACAGATGAACCTAATTCCATCTAATACAAGGTTAATGTGAACTTGAGAAGCCTTGGTCTAGAAGGAGGATTCCCTTGGTCCTGTGTTGTTCACTGCTTTTTCTGAATGATGGCACCGAATGAAAAAGGGGTTTGTATCAGATCTCCAGAGCACATATAGTTGAGATTCTTGTTAATGTATCAGGCAGTCTCTGAAGATAGCCACCATCAATTTTTTCCCTCCTTGTAAGCATGTGGTGATTCTTGCATCAGGAGGTAGAGACTAATTTTCCTCCTCTTGAATTTGGGCTGGCCTTGGTGACTCTTTTGACCATTAGCATGTGGTGAAGCAAAGTTTTAGAATTTCTGAGGCCAGGTCATCAGGAACCTGTGGCTTTTGCCTGGATCTTTGGAAATGTTTGTCCTTGGGACATTCTCTCTCAGAACCCTGCTGCCAGGCTGTGATAAGACCAAGTTAAATGGAGAGGCCACATGTAGGTACCCTGGTCAGGAGCCCCAGCTAAGCTCCTACGTGGGGCAGCCTGCCCGGTGCGTGATCGAACCACCTTAGACAGTGAGTGCATCTAGGTGAGCTTTCAGATGACTGTACTCCCACACAAATGCTCTTAATTCCCCAGCCTTTATTGCCCCTTTAAATCATCTCCAAACCCCTGTACCATGTTTTAGCCAAAAAAGAATGCCAGCATTCTCTGGAGGAACTGAGTTCTGAGCTGCTTGTCCCCATCTCTCTCTCTCTCTTTGTACTTTAGATGGAAATTTATTTATTTATTTATGTATGTATGTATGTATGTATGTATGTATGTATGTATTTATTATGGTTGTTCGAGTACAGTTTCCCCTCTCCCTTTGTACTAGGGTTCTTCCTCTTAGGTTTTAAATTAGGTTGCTTTGGCTGAATACCCCTGTTAGGTCTCCCCTGTTTAGCACGGCCCCTGTTTTATGGTTTAGTTCACCCTGGACAGGATGTATACCCTATTCATCCCAGCCAAAAATTAATGACTGGCCAATGTCTGATGAACTGCTTGTCTCAAAAGTCTTAGCTTACCCCCAGACATGTACTGCTGGGAGAATGCACCCCACTATACAGAGAATTTTGCACTAGGCCATTGCCAAGTTGAGTGTCTTAATCAAATAGATATGGAAGAGTCTGCTAACCTAATCCACCTCTTCAGGGTACACCAAACAGAAGAATTTGAAAGAAATCCAACACCAAAGGAAACATTCCAGTTAGGTGTCAACAGAATTCCCTGGCATTCATTACCACCAGAGCCTTACTTATTTCTCTCCTTCCTTCTGCCCCTCCCTGCCCCCAGCCCACCCCCAATAATCAGGGGATCTACTGCAGAATTGAGCTTAATGTTTCCTATTCATTCCCTTAGCGTTGAAAGGGATAATTGGGAGGTAATTGCATTACTGCACAGTTTGTAGTTAACCTTCTATTTTGGCTCTTAACGTGCATATCTTTGCTCCAGGAGTACATTAAGGGTAATTATAGGCAATTCCCTGCCAGATCCAGAAAAGGGGTTTGTAATGAACATGGGAGCCCACCAGAAAGGAAGAGTTAACATAGCTGAGTTTGAAGCACATCCAAGAAGGTAAATGAATTAAGGTCAGCTTGACATGAACTTTGGCCAAGCAAAGCTGGGAAAATTAGAGGAAGGTAAAGGTCCTTTCTTGAGAATTATTGCTTTCTAGCAAAACCCAGAGAAGCTGTCATAGGCTTGTTTATTCAACCAAACACCCGAGTTCCTTCTCTCTGCTGGGCTTTAGGTCGGGCGCAGGCAGTGCTGGGAAGGCTCTCTGGTGCTCAGCCCGCACTGACATTTGTCAAGACACCTCCATAAAAGGCAGTCTCCAAGATATGTCTTAGGGTTCAGATGTGGTCTGTTTTAACCTTCAGCAGCATTTAAAGAAATAAAATTGTCATTTCCCATAGTGAGTTTTTAGGGAAATCAATTCTTTCTGTAATTGTGCACGTGCCCCTAGGAAAATGAGCATTCATGCGCAAACTTTCCTTCCATCTCAAATGCAAAGTAACGCAGGGGAAATCTTGAGGATGGAAGCTAAACTCAAATGACTGAGCTGCAGTGGGTTTCCCTTTGTCAATTTCAACTGAGCCCTAATTAGCATGGGATTTGTGGTCAAATTGCTCAATGCCCAGTTCCTCAGTTTCCTGACTTCTGTCTTAAAGTGAGTTGTACCAGGTCACTTCTCTCACTAGTGTTTTTTTTTTTTTTTTTTTTTTTTTGTTTGATGAGTCTGTACTAATCTTCTTTCTGCTTAATGCTAGGTCGAAATATTTTGAAAGCATGTTATCCGGCTATGGATATTGTTGAAAGAGCCTTACCACCCTGTGTACCTGTCGCTATTCAAAAAAAGAACCTGGCAACCATACATTTTTCTGGCTGGCGGGAGGAAAAAGAAGAACAAATGGTTTTCTATTGATCAACAAGATTCACTTCTATTGCTTTCCATTGCCCATCATGGATCAAGCTGAGAGGGCTTTTCTTTTCAAAGCTCAGCTCCCAGAAGGAAAGCTTGGTGAGCAAGGCGGATTGTTGAGTTTCATTGACTGTAGAGTTTTCTTTGCAGAAGCAGCCCTGGTAGTTCAAGGATTCCAGACAATATTGATGAGGATTAATGATCCTGTAAATAGGTGTTTAAAATAAATAAAAGGATGAAAACAGGGATTAGGGAGAAGCTACAGTGGGTTAATAAATTAGGTGTTCAACTGCCAGTTCCTACAAGATTATTTTAGCAATTAGCAGGAAACATTTTGTCACAAACAAAATAAACGTGCAATCAGAAAATAATTTGCAATCAGCTTTGCAAGTAAAATCGCGTACTTTCCCATCAGTAGAAGGCATTCTGAGAATTAAGTGATCAAGTCAAGAGTGATGCTTTCAGAAGGTAAGTGGTTAGAACCGATTATCGTGGCAATGAGTCAACTGTGACACAGCAACTGGGGGCATTTCACAGAAAGCATTGCCTTTGAAGCAGCTGTCCAACTTCACAGTGTGTGGGGCAGCCGATGGTCCCTTCCTGGAAACCAGCAAAAGGGCTCATGCAAAACGCTCTGCCAGCCGCAAAGGTGGCTGTCACCCTCGTAAGGGACTCATCCCCCTGCCTGATCTGTGTGGACGAGTAGCGAACTGCTCAAGTATTTCCGAAGCTCATGGACTTTGTGCAACTTGAATTTCTCTGGAGACCACAATGAGGGGTGAGTGTGGTTTCTGCAGATGATCAGTCATTCAAGCAATTAGAGGTCCACCCTGGAGAGACCATTACTAGGCAAGTTATCAATATTTTGCCTAGTTTTTACTGCTGACCATATAGCCTCAATTCAGAGGGAACTTAATGAGCATAATTCAGGCAGTGACTTTCCCTCCTTACACTTGCACTAAAATGGAAAATGCAAATCAAGAAGACTATACAACCTCTCAGTGTATTTACAGGGACCGCTAATCAGTCCCCAAAGGGTAAGGGCTATCTAGGTTTGCAGAATTTGTGTACTACAGGCAGGAAGATTCTAAAGTGAGTTCTCAGAACACCTCTATCTCCGTCAACGGCTTGCTCTTCTTGCATTATCCAGCCTATTTTTTTCTCTTAAATATTTATAAAACTTGCCTAGGCTGCAAAGAGCCAAGAAATAAAATAGAATTATCTTAATAAAGAAAAGGTTGGAAGGTGTCATTCTGATTTAGAAAGCCCATTTCATGGTGTGTGTTGGAACAAGAAATAATTAATTCGAAAAGTCCTTGATCTCTGACTGCAGTTGCATTAATGATATTAGAGTATTAAATATAATGGTATTTCACCTTCATTATCCTTGTGCTCAGTCTGAGCCCTTGTCTTCATGTTAAGAGCTGTGTCCATGGCTGGAGATGATTAAAGTACAAAAGATTGAAACTGAAAGGGGTAATTTTGTGAAGCTGACCATTTGCTCTCGATCTTAGCCACTTCTGAACTCAGATATCTCTTTGTCTCTCTCCCTCTGCCTTTTCCTGTTGAAGGAGTTTGGTTAATTCATTTTCATCATTCACTAACTTTATTTCTTTCTCAGTTCTGAGTTTATGTTCTACTCCAAATCAAAGAAAACAGTGTTATGGACTAAATGTGTTCATCTCTCCAAGATCATGTGTTCAAATTGTAAACATCAATGTAACAAATAAACAGAAAGGGATTGGAGAGTCACAGCAGTGTCTGGAGGAGTGGCCGCATAACAAAGGAGGCAGACGACACAGGCTCACAGAATACACAAAGCTGGTCAGGGAGGCCAACATCTGCCCTCAACCCCTGTCACGGGTCTGGTCCACAGTGGTGTGAGCTTCTCGGTGATGTGATGATATTTGGAGGGGGCACTTTGGAAGGTAATAAAGTCACGAGGGTGGAGCCCTCATGAAAGGACGAGTACCCTTACAAAAGGGACCCCAAAATGTCTCTTGCCCTCATTCCACTGTGTGTGGTGTGAGGAGTCAGCAGTCTGCAACCTGGAAAGGAGATCTCAGAGAACCTGGCCATGCTGGTGCCCTGATCTTGGACTTTCAGCTCCCAGAACTGTGAGAAGTAAATTTCTGTTGTTTATAAGCCACTGAGTCTTTGGTACTTTATTATGGCGGTCCGAGCTGACCAGCACACTGAGTTTTTTAATTCATTTTCATTGAGTTGCCGATGGACTGGCCTTCTTTATTCCCTTAATTTGTTGACACAGAGGAGGATGGGACTGACCAGTGCCGGCCGAGAAGCTCACACCACTGTGGACCAGACCCGTGACAGGGGTTGAGGGCAGATGTTGGCCTCCCTGACCAGCTTTGTGTATTCTGTGAGCCTGTGTCGTCTGCCTCCTTTGTTATGCGGCCACTCCTCCAGACACTGCTGTGACTCTCCAATCCCTTTCTGTTTATTTATTTTTTTTCACAACAGCGGACGCCCCTACTTCCACTAAAGGATATCAGTCCTGACCTCTGGATACTTTGTGACCACTTTCTTTTCAAACCCTCATACTCAATTCTTTGATTGGGTCTCCTTGCTGTCCCCTTGGACCATCCAGAGGGACATTCTACACGTATGGCAAAGCCCTCACTGTGGCTTTAATTCTATTTTGTTGTTGTTGTTGTCGAATCTCATTTTTTTTTTGGTCATAACTTTTGTGATTTTTAGTTGTAAACTCATTTATTGAAATACACATCTATGATAGTTCTTTGAGGGTATGTTCAGAGAATGTACATTTCAATCGATTTTCTTGGAGACATTGGCCAGTCACTTGGACTTTAAACTAAGTTCTCAAACTGGGCTTTAAAAAAATCAAATAGAATAAATTCCATTCCTAAACCTCTATGAGTGTACAATCGGCCCTGGGGATTTTCAAGGGAAATTAAGAACTAACCCCCGCCTCCCACCGCCACCCCGTTCCTTCTAAGCAAGGAAGCTAACCCCTTCATCTTCTTTGGCAAGGGCAGAGTTTTTTCCCCCTAGTTCTTGTCTCATTGAAAGTACAGCCCCAGGGAGCCTGGCAGTGCACAGGAATGTCTGATCTCATTGCCAGCCTGGGATAGATAGGTCCTGGGCTGCCTTCCTTCCCCTGTGTGGCCACGAGTGGAAGGGCCAGAGCCTAGGGGGCCTGAAGGAGGCCCCACACTTCCCAGCGGCTGGGTGCAGTGTTCTGCTGCACGCCTGGGTTTCTGCCTCCGTTTCATTTTTTGGCTTTCAATGATTTTCTTACTTTTTAGACTACTAGGCTGGGTATTTAAAAAGACATTAAAAAAAAATCCAGCATTTTTAGTTATTTTGTGGTGGTTGATTTTTTACTCTCTCTAGTTCATACTACTGCCAGAAGGCTACTAATAGTACTTTTGTCTCTCCCTGGTGACAGGTATGCTATTTTGCTCCCTGTGTAGATACGTGTTATCTTTTCCATTTTGTTGGATGGCCAACTTTTGATATGACCCATGCACCCATTACTATGATTTGCCAATACCCATGTTCAAGGAATAGAGTACTTAGAAAATAGAATTGAGTTGAATATGTGGGTCTGTTTTGGTTGTGACAGGGATGTGCTTTAGACAGGGAAGGCAGCGCTGTGTTGCAGTAACAAATAAACCCTGAGATTTCAGTGGTTCAAGCAGAATGGCATTTCTGCTCCTGATACAGTCTGATGTGGGTCTCACTATTCTCCAGGGCATTTCTTTGCCTCCTCGGGAGCCTAGGTTTCTTCCATGTTGTAGCTGTGCCATCTAGAATGTCTAATGCCTGAGCTGATGATATGAGGAAGTGGGGCCTTTTGGAGGTGATTAGGTCAGGAGGGTAGAGCCCTTATGAATGGGATTAAAGCTCTTATAAAAGAGACCTCACAGATCTACCTACCCTTGTGACTTTGTCACTCTACCCTGTGAGGACACATTGAGAAGCTGGCTCCCTGTGAACCAGGGAAAGGGTCCTTATCTGGCCATGCTAGTGCCTTGATTTGGGACGTCTAGCCTCCAGACCAAGAAAAATAAATTCCTGTGCTTAAGCTCCTCAGTCTGTGGCACTTTGTTATGCAGCCTGAGCTGACCGATACACAGATGAAAGAGGAGGGAGAGAGAGGGAAATGTCGGTTGACCATATATACCCTCTGTCAGATACCATGCTAGAACCTTTTCAACGTGTAAAATAGATTTTAGTATCTCCTTTTTATAGAGAGATAACCATGATTTTAAGGGATGAAGAAACTTTCCCACCACTATTTAATGAATCATGACAGAACCAGGATTTCAGCTGAAGCCTATATCACGCTACATACTGTGCTTTTGCCTCTAAAAGGAAGGTTAGCAACTTTTTTCTGCAAAAGAGCCAGGAAGTGAATATTTGGGACTCGACAGGCTGTACATCCTCTCAAGTGCCTACTTAACTCTGCCATTAGCGCAGAGCAGTCATAGACAGATGTAAACAAATAGGCAGGGGTGTATTCCAATAAATTGTTATTGAAGAAAGCAGGCAGTGGGCTAGAGTCACAGGGCATATTTTTGATGGCCTCTGCTCTATAATATTCCCGTTTTATGGAGTTTGGCCCATTCGGTGCAGAGGACTGCAGACAGAAAGACAAGTGTGTAGGAAGACATGGATGTGTGGGAGGGCATGATGTATTCGAGGGATGGAAAATCAGCTGACGAGACAGGAGCAGATGGTGTTAATTTGAGGTATGGGAATTGAGGCAAGAAATGCTGAAAATGTAATTGGCGTCCAGGTCATATTTATGTACTTGTTGAGCAAAGCTCTTCCATGTGACAGGCCCTTTGCTAGGCTCTGAGAGCTCCCAGTACAGGGCACGAAGACAAGTTCTTGTCTTTGCAAGAGGTGACAAATTGGGAAGGAGAGAGACATGGCCAGGAGTGATTTAGGGGGAGGAGTGAGCAGAGAGTAGAAACAGTGAGCTTCTAGGTCCTACACTGAGACACCGAGTTGAAGTCTCATCCAGAGGGTGTCATCAGTGGTCCTCCAAAATATCAGATGGGGCCTAGCCGAGGGTTGCTTGTTGAGCAGAGAGTCAGAATTGACAGAATAAATGCTCCAGTGTCTTTCTTAAGAATTTCCTATATGTGGACATGGGCTTTTGTTGACCGAAGCTGGTGTGACAATTTGAAAGAGTTAACACTTTCCATTTGGAAGGAAAAAACAACCATGTGGTGACAAAGAATTTGTTCTCTTCTTTGGGTGGCAGCCACAGGATTCCTCGCCAATTAGTAACATCTGGTCCTCATCGAAGATTCATCCCTGGCTGAGCTGGCAGGTACCTCTGGATGTGACACTCTGTGAAGTTCCTGATGGGCCATCTGTGATGTCTTCCCTTCCCAGATACCTCAGTCCTCCCTCCCCCGCCAGCCAGTCTGCCTTTCATGTGAAATATTTTTAAATACTTAGACCTGAGAGCAGGACTAGCTGTAGCTTTTTTAGAGACTAGGGTGAGATTCCAAGTTGGCTTTTTTCAAGTTTAGTAAAAGGAAGCAGTGATGATTGTAATAGCTATGATTTATTGAGCACTTACTCCATGCTGGGACCTATATTCAACATTTTACCAAAAAATTATTTTACATGCACCACCTTATTTAACTCTGAAAGCATCTGTGTGAGGATGTAAGTGCCATCATTACTCAAAGTTCACAAATGAGGAACCCGAATCTCAAAAAGGTTACTTCCCTGGACCAACATCACACAGTCTCGGAGAGTCTGAGCCGGGATTCCAGCCCAGAGTTTGACATCTAGCATATTGGGAGGGCTGAACTTCATGTCATATAGAAGCAGGTCTCTACGGTGGCATTTCAGAGAGGGAAATACTTTTTTTCTGCTTCTGGGTAAAATTAGGATCTTATCATCCTGGGGTGTCCCATCATCTTGGAGGGGTTCCCTTCCTGATAAATTTTGTCATAATTATATAGCTAACAGTCACAGCACATTTGCAAACTGTCTCACAGCTCCCAAGATGCTTTTGCAGATATTATAGGACAGTAAGACCTTTACTCAAGGTCCTCTGAGCCCAGTGCTTTCATAGGCCCACAGATGCTCTGTTCTCCCTCTTCAGGCAGGGCAGGCTGTCTCCTCTTCTCAGAAACCCTGGCCCTACACGTCCCTTCCATTTAAGCCCAATTAACTGACCGGTTTTCCAAATGGACCCTGCTGAGAAGGAGGAAGAGAATGAGTCGCAGTTTGCTATCGACACATCATCTTCATTCATTGGGGAAGAAAGGCCTGGGTCTTAATGAAAAATAAAGAATTCCACAGATGGATCCTTCAGTGTCCTGTCAAAGGCCCAGATTGAGAAATTTAGAGTCCTCAGCTGTGGTCTTTTATTTTAAGTAACAGTGGGATAAACAGGCTAGGGTAGCAACTGAAAACTCTAGTTATCTTCCTAAATTGATGATATAGCTGGCTACTTCACCCCCTTTCAATTTCAAAAGCAATTTGTCTGAAGCTTTCAATTTAAACCCCATAGATCTTCTCTAAACTAAATAATAGGCTACACAACATTCTGGCTTCCCATGAAAAGACAAAAACTCTGTGTGTGTGTTTGCGTGTGCACGGCAGTGGGAATGGACTGGGGCGGATGAGAAGAGAGGCATTCCAGCTGATGATTGAGTTTAAAGCTCCTGGGGATTTGGGACCTGTGAAGTGATCAGCAGTCCTGCTGGGCCTGGCCTGCCGGGAAATCAGAAATAGGCAGCGATGGGAGGAAGCCGGGATCTCCGAGAGCTGAACAGTCCTGAGAAAACCTATTCCACTCTCTCCCTCCTGACCTTGACCTCATCATTGTCTCCTGAGCCATTTCCTTGGTCTCTGAACTCGCTCCTGTCTCCAGAATCACCCTCCCCACCCCACTGCTAGACATCTTCCAACAGGTTTTTTTCCCTAACACACATATCTGCTTAGCTCATTCCACTGCTCAGAAGCACTCATGGGTTGCCCACTGAATTTTGTAAAGACTCCTAAGGTTAATATTCAAACTCCTTCAAAGTGCATCCAAAATTAAAGTGTGTCCTCCTCCCCACTCCCTGTGGGTAACTCACTTTTCTAGAACGTGGCTCTCATGCTCACAGTGGGTTCTTTGCTCTTCTACATTTGACCTTTGTCCGCTGCATTCCCAACGCTGGAACTTATCCTCCCTTGTTCCACTCCTCGTGCTTCACAGAAGTACTGTCTGTGCCTGGAATGGCAAAACATAATATTTTTAGAGTTGGAAAGATTCTTTGAAGTTGGGAAAGCCAATTCTTTGGAAATGCTATTTTCTCATTTCTAAGTCTCCTGCAAGGTCCTGCTCACTGTTGCTTCCCTGGAAATGTCTAACTCTCCTGGCAAGTTATAGATGCTCAATGAATGCACAACAGATTAATGCATGAATGAGTGCAGAAGTGGAAAGGTAAAAGGGCTTTCATTTTATTTTGTCCGTGGCTATACAATCACAATCTCTTAGGATTTTTTTTTTTCAGATCTAGAGATGAGCTGGTCCAACTTCAGACTGAAAACAAGGTTAGGTGAACGGTCAATGTCACGTGGCAAGTTAGTGCCAGAAGTAGGACTAGGACACAGAATTCCTAATTCTGAACCCCAAGCCTTTTCTTGGCTTATGTGTGGCTTATGTCTCACTGCATCAGTTGTCACAGTTATTTGTATCTGTGACATCCATGAGACCGTTTCAGGCGGCAAAGACTGGCCGGCCTCTTGCGGACTCCTCTTTCTCACTCTGTGACTCTTTCATGGGATAGAGCCTTTGTGAATGAGCACTCTCCTTCCACAGGCACTGACGGAGGGGTGCTTATGTGTGAGAGGCCAAAGCTGAGAAAGACACAGGCTGGCCTCCCAAGGAGCTTTGGCCAGCCTGGAGGCATAAAGAGAAAGTAAGAGGAAGACGGAGCAGGAAGCAGCTGACTTTAGTGCCCGTGGGGGTGAGAGGTTGGGAGCACTTAAATTGAGTTTGGAAGGTGAACAGGACTTTTTAAGAGGAGGGTGAGAGAGAGGAGAGTGATCCCCACAGAGAGAGGTTCATGTGCTAAGGCTCTGTGGCATAGAAGGTCATGGTATGTTTCGGGTAACAGGGAGAAGGGCCACATGCCTGAAGCAGCTAGAGCCTGCGAAGGGGCCCAAGAGGGTAGGTGGGACCAGAGTACCAAGGGCAATATGTGCCAACCTAAGGAGATGGTGCTGTGTCCTTTGAGCAGGGGGAGGTATTAGTTTGCTAGGGCAACCATACCACAGTACCACAGCCTGGATGGCTTAAACAACAGAAATTAATTTTTTCACTGCTCTGAAGGCTGGAAGTCCTGAGATCAAGGTGGGGGCAGTGTTAGTTTCTTCTGAGGCCTCTCTCGGCTTGCACATGGTTGTCTTCTTCCTGGGTCCTCACGGGGTCATCCCTCTGTGTGTCTGTGCCCTAATCTCCCTTTTTTTATAAGGATACCTGTCCTATTGAATTAGGGTGCACACTGATGAGCTCATTTTAACATAATTACTTCTTTAAAGCCCCTATCTCCAACTACTGTCCCATTCTGAAGTCCTGGGAGTCAAGATTTCAACTTTCGAGTTTCAGAGGAGGACACAACTTGATTCGTAACAGGGGACAAATTGAGGATTCTTTTTTAGAATTCACTTGGAACGCTTGGCTCTCATTTTCTCATTAAGGGCATTAATCCTTCCTCTGAAGAGCCTCTAAATATAGATGCCATCTGCTGCCCTGCAGCATGTTATCACCGATCCCCACTTAACAGTGGCTTCCTTACAAGCAGGAGGAGGGGTTGCTTCAAACCCAGAGGGGGCTGGCCTTCTGTGTGGATCCTGGCCGGCGAGAGGCCAGCGACAATCCCGCAGTCCTGTTGGACTCCAGGGCCTCCCAGGTGATGGAAGGATGCCAGATTTCCAAGATCCTGTGCGTTTTGAATAGTCAGGCCCTTGTGTGATGCTCATTGACTCAGACAGAGAGATTCTCCCCCCTTTTCCTCCAAGTGCCGGGTGTGAGCGCAAAATGGTGGTGGAAAATTTTGCTCATTTAAAAAAAGAAAAAAAGGTTCCTCCTTCCAGAGCAGAGCGGCTCCTGCCAGCCCCAGTTGATGGCATCTTCACACTGATGAAGGGGGACACTCATCAGATGGAAGTGCCTGGGCTGCCCTCCAATGTGGTTTGCTCAGATGACACCTTCCTGGGGTCCTGTCTTGCTGGTGAGTCTCTCCCACGCTCTTCCTCTGAAGGCCAGTTTGGGCCTTCCATTAAATACTTCTACAGTTCTGGATTTCAATTAGGGAGCTGATTACTCCTTGCCATATTGCCCCCGTTAAGGACATTTTCATTATTAAGTTAATTTGTTAGAATCGAGGAGCCTTGCCAAGAGGGAAGAATTATTGTCCAAGGAGTCCTTTACTCTCTTTTCCTGCTTTGAGGTGATGGAGTGGAAAGCTTAATTTTGGATATTTTTCTGTTCATTTAGTAAACATTTGTGAACCACTTGCTTGGTGCTAGTAAGCACTGCGATAGGCTACAGAGGATGCAAAAGTAGGCGCAAAGACACAGGGCCCTCGTCTTCGAGGGGCTCAAGATCTAGAAGAAAAGAAACAGTTCAAGTATGATTCAAATGATTAAATATAATAACAACATATTCAATCATTTAAATAATATATCTGAGTATTATAGGTTGGTACGCACAAAATACTATTGGGACACAGAAGAGGAGAGGGGTGATTCATTTGGGAAGCCTTTGCCGAGAATACGCAATTTTACGTAGGATGCGTAGGCCCTCAGCAGTCAGGTAAGAGGGAAGAGTATTAGTTTCCCAGGACTCTCTTAACAAAGTACCACAAAGAGAGTGGCTTAAAGAACAGAAATTTATTTTTTCACAGTTCTGGAGGATAGAAGTCGGAGATCAAGTGTGTCCTCAAGGTCGTGCTTTCCCCGAAGGCTCTAGGGGAGGGCCTGCTGCAGGCTCTCTCCCAGCTGCCAGTGGCTCCTTGGCTTGTGGTTAAGGGTAACTCTAATCTTTATAAGGTGTTCTCCATGTGTTGCCATGATGGCTTCCCACAGTTCATGGCTGTCTCTGCACCCAACGTTCCCCTTTTCATAAGGACACCAGTCATATTGGATTGGGACCCACTCGAAGATCCCACTGTAACTGAATTATCTCTGTTAAGACCCTATTTCCAAATAAAGTCACATTCTGAGGTACTGGGAGTTATGGCTTCAAAATGAGTTATTCAGGGACACTATTCGATCCATCATGGCATCTGAGGCAGAGGAAACAGGGTGCACGAAGGCATGGAGTTTTGAAAGGATCAGCCTAGTTGGGAGACAGAGAGACACTGAAGTGGCTGAACGGCAGGTGACTTAGGCCACATGTGGGATTTCTCTAAAGAAATGCCCCAGGCTGTTGCCCCGGCTGGCGTGGCTCAGTGGGTTGAGCGCCAGCCCGTAAACTGCAAAGTCCCTGGTTCTCTTCCTTGTCGGGGCGCGTGCCTGGCCTGCGGGCCGGGTCTCTGGTCGAGGGCATGTGAGAGGCACATCATCAGTGCTTCACTCTGCCTCCCTCCATTTCCCCTCTTGAAAAAATGAATGAAAAAAATCTTAAAAAAAAATATGTTCAAGGCTATTGAGTCTTTATAATTTTAAAAATAACTATTACTTTTTATTTACAGTCTTTATTTGTATATTCACCTTAATACATCATTTTACATGATAATTCAATCATTCATATGCTTAAAAAAGCTCTCCGCTCTTTCTCCCTCTCCCCTTCTTGCATATCTCACCCTTTTCTTCCCCAGGCAATTGTATCAGTTCCTTCCCACCTCACTGCCACCCCCACCACGGTACTCCTCCCACACGCCCATGTTTCTAATGCGGGTGCATTTTTCCATGTTTGTGTTTATCTTATTCTATACAGATGCTTACACACACACACACACACACACACAGAAGTTTTGAGGTCACTGTTTATTTTACAAACAACAGTGTCTTTTTATAAATGATTTCTGTATAACTCAATAGGACCTTTTGGGAATCCCACGAAATCATGCATTTTTAACAGAGGTAGTATCGACCCCAAGAAACAAAAATTGGTTCTTAGGAGATGAACAGAATCTTAGGTTTTACAATGGCCTATGGCCCTCAGAGCTCCATCCTGTTTGACAGCAGAAGCAGATGTACAATATATCTGCAGTATTAAAATTCATGGGATGGGCGATTCTGAAAAACGGTTGGGAAACACTCCTGTAAATCACCTGGTATGACTCTCATCTTCCCTTTTTAACGGCTGACTCTGTTCCGTTGTGTGGGTGGACCACCATTTTTTCAGCTCTCCTTCCATTTATGACCATTCCTTCTGATTCTAGATCTTATCCGTATGAAGAAGGCTGCGTTTAACCAATTGTTGCTTTTATTTATGTGCTAAGGAGTGAGAATCTTGGTCACAGGATGTCTGATTTTTACTTTTGTGGTAAATACTAGCAGATTGCTTACCAAAAGGCGGAAGAATCTCACATCTGAGAAGAGTCCTTCTCTGCTCGCGGTAAATGCTGTAGCTGTGTTTCCAGAGCCTGCCACTTTTGACGAGTGTAAAGTGGTGTCTCATTGTGACTTCAGTGTGCATTTCTGTGATGAGCAGTGAATACGAGCATCTTTTCGTGCATTTATCAGCCACGTAGACTTGTTCTTCTGTGAATCGCCTATGAATATACAGTTGGCTCCATTTTTACATGGTGGCGTTTATCTTTTCTTTTAAATTTCCAAGAGCTCTTTCTATGTCACAGATGCTAACCTTTGTCTAGCATCTGTACTAAATACTTTTTCTGGATTGGTTATTTGCCCCTTGGCTTTGTTTATGGTCTTTTGCACACGAAAGGTTACAATTTTACATACTCGAGTATATGGGTCTTTATCTTATAGCTGTGAGTTTCTAGTCTTAGGAGATTGACTCTCCAATTTTACATGTAGTTACTCAGATTTTCTTGCAAAGTTTTTGATTTTACTTTTTATATCATGTTTTTAATATGTCTGAAAGTTTTTTATAAGAGATAATGCGGGGTGTCTGTTTCTACATTTTTCAGCTTGATAATGAGTTTGCCAGCACATGTCATAAATTATTCATTCATTTTCCTTTGAATTAAACTGCCTTCTTTGTCAAAAATTAACTTTTCATATACAAAGGCATCTAATTCTGGGTTCTCTCCCATGTTGTACTGATGTGTCCATTCCTTGACCAAAATTAAATTGATTGATGGTTCTTTAAGACACTTAGACAATTCCAGAAACTAACTCAGACACACACACACACACACACACAACCTCTTATCAGGATTCTATGCAGAACTGCATTAAAATTATGTATTAAATTTTGGGGACACTGGACATGTCATATTTTTCAAATTTTTCAGAATTTGTTTTATGTATTTTAATAAACATTTATTGTTTTCTTCATGTGTGTCTTGTACCTTCCTTCATAAGTATATTCTTAAATATTTTAAAGTTTTTGACACTACTGTAAAAAGAATATTGGGAGAATAAATAAATGTGTTGATTTTTGTTCATTTGTTTTGACTAAGACCACCTCTCTGGACAAGTGAAGGAATGGGGAGAGGTTCAATGCAATTGGGACATAAGATTTTTGTAAATTATACTTTAAAATATAATATAGGGTTTTAGAGGAGATGTCTGTGGGGTTTTTTAATGACTACTCAAGACCACTACAGAAAAGAGAGGTGACTCCTCTCTTATGCCAGGTGTTTCTCTGATAGAACTGAAGTTCCTTTAATGCCCACACTCATGGCTGTGTTGCCCATGAAACTCTGAGACACTTGGCGGGGAGGTATGATGGGCAGGGTGGTGACCCCAAGGAGAGCCCTCGGCCTCCTGGCCCTGGGATAGCCCCAGCCGCTGCCGTTTCTGTGAGCCCTGGAGAAGCTGCCTTTGCCTTTCTTATGGCTGTTTTTACACTCTCTGACCCTTCCCAACTCTCCTGGAGGCTGGTTTAAGGTCTTCCTTCCAGATTCAAGTAACTGGAAACCCTGCCCATTCCCAAGTGTCAGTCACCACAGACTGAACAGTTTAAACAACAGAAATGTATGTTCTCATACTTCTGGAGGCTGGAAGTCCAAGATCAGGGTGTCGGCAGGGTTGGTTTTTCCTGAGGCCTCTCTCCTTGGCCTGCAGATGGCTGTCTTCTCCCTGTGTCCTCATGTGGTCTTCCCTCTGTGTCCAAATTTCCTCTTCTTATAAGGGTACCAGTCACATTGGATTCGTGCCCATCTTAATGATCTTATTTTAACTTAATGTCCTCTTTAAAGTCTCTGTCTTCAAACAGTCATATTCTGAGGGAGGGGTGGGTATAGGGCTCAACATATGCATTGAGTGGGGCACAATTCAGCCCATGACCCCAAGGGCCAGCTGAGGGAGTGTGAACAGAGCTCAGACGTGGGTTTTAGGGCTACCTTCTTTCTCTTCCTGCATTTCCATCTTATAAGCAGTCAGAGCAAGGCAAGTCCAAGGTGGCTAACTCATGGAGGATAGAAACATGAGCTTCCCAGTCAGGACTGCAGTCCTCTAGCTCACATTAGAAACCCTGAGATATCTCGGCTCAGGCTGTGGACAGTGGTGATGTCAGGGGTCACTTAGTTTTAGCTACCAGCCTCCTCTGCTGGGAGGTAACTGATGACCCTGTGTGATGGGATGGTCTGCAGTGCCTGGGTGTGTGTGGGGGGGTGGGGGGCAGTATTTCTGTTTCCTGTCGCCTGGAGCCAGTTTCTGAACCCTGGACTTGGCTGAGAGTTGCCAACTCAGAAGAACCAGCTCCATCCTCTCTCCCAAACTCCAGTCGCTGAAGAAATTGCATGGGGGCCATGAGGACAGGACAGTCTTTAGGGTGAGCAGGGAGTTTCTGGGGAAGGAGAAATCACTCTCCATGGAGATATCTTTTGAAAATTTCTTTGCCCTCTCAATGCCTTCCCATGTGACTGGGGTGTGTGAAGTACCTCCCACCACTCGCTGTCAGAAGCTAAGACATGGCTCTCACCTGCCCCCTGCTGGCTGGTTGAGCTGCCTGGTGCACTGGGGCCTGGACAGAGGAGGTGAAGAAAGGAGAGGTCTCGGGGAGTGCTGGGGGCGGGATGGGGAGGCAGAGACAGTCCTGCTGTTTGGCTTGGCACTGGTGAGCTTCCCCATGGTCAGTGGCAGCCATGCTTAAGCCATAATGGTGATGCCAACCCTCCCACACCACCTGCTGGTCCATCCGAGAGAACAGAGCCCCTCTCCACCAACTCTCTTACATGCCCCTTCTCAGCTGGCACTGAGAGAGAAAGAAGAGTTTAGCATTAAACACAAGAGTATGATGCAGAGTGAATAGGACCACCTGAAGAACAGAAACAAGAGTGTTTTATCACATGGAGCCGAATCAGAAATTACGAAATTGAATTGGGTGTTAAAAGAGCAGCCCAGGAGGACGGGAGGCTTGATAGCATAGTTGTGGCATTAATGAGAAAAAGAAAATGCATTTTATGTTTATATGCTATGACTGGCATTAACTGAGATAAAGTCAGATTATGATGACTATTGGGGATTTTTGTATTGTAGCATAGAATTCAAAAGGACCAAAAGTTTGTATCACAGGGAGAAATAATGCTATAATGATCAAGTGGCCGTGGATGGCATTAATATTTTGTAGCAACGTTCACTCTCTGTTTCCTTAGGGGAGATAAAGTAGTGGATGCTCACACACACACACACACACACACACACAGCGTCTTAGAAAGTCAGAACGGAAAGGTCCATAGTGGTCATCAAGTCCAGTGATAACAGATGAATGGCACGGGAAATATTGAATATTATTCTCTTATTCCCTCTCTCAAGGCAGACATGGGTAATCAATCACGGCAACATTTCATGTGATGATTATCTATTTTCTGAAGGGGAGGACTTACTGAAAAAGGTGAGATTTAAACTTCCTGAATGAAGTGACCCCAAATCATTGTCAGGTCTGGGTTGATTACTTCATATATTAGAAAAAAGTCGTAACCCCTCTCTGTCTGCTTTCCTGTAATTTGATTAAAAAAAAAGGCAATTATAATGAAAAATAAATGAGTTTCCATTTACTTAGCGCATACCATGTTCAAAGGACAGTGCAATCCTTTGCAGCCTTGATTTTTTGTCCCCATGCTGGCCTTGCAAGGAGGTGCTGTTACTGTGTCCACCCCCACCCACTGTACAAAGGCGTACCCGTCTGGTTTACTCCATCCTCCTAGGCTAGGAGATTGTCCAGGGGTCCCATTCTGGCCTATAGAACTATGGTGTTTTATTTAAACAGGTGGGCATGGCAGCATCTGATGCATTTAGGTATTGGTAGTGACCTTCTTAAAACACTCCGGCCCTCTGGGAATCCTCAAAATTATTTTGGAAAGACTGTTAGGTGTAAGCTCCCAGGTAAGCAGTGGTAACTTGGCATTCAAATTAAAGTGTCTTCACCGAACCCAGCTGGAGAACCCTGAGTCAGCCCTGTGACAGGAGGGACCACTTGGGAGGGAAACTGGACAGTGTGGGCTCTAGAAACAAACTAACCAGGGCTCCTGCCCTACCACTTATTAACCCCATGACTTTACCAGGTAAGGTGACCTGCCTGGGATGATCCCAGCTTCTTAGTGATCCTGTGAAGATAAGCAACACATGGACAGCCCCTGACCTGGTGCCTGGTCAGGGCGGAGCACAGCACACAAGGGTTTCCTGCTTCCAAGAGGGTGAGTGCTAGACTGGAAGGGAGTTTGTGGTAGGGAGGTGGGGTGGTGGTGGAGAGAGAGATTGAAAGAGACCGATGTTCCTTTTTGGAGTATCTCCCAGGAAGCAGGACTTGCACTTCTCTGCTTCTCTCTCCTGCCTCCAGATCTGCTGAACAAGAGCAAAAAAACTCAAACTGGGAGTGACAACGCCATCGTGTAGCAGATGTCCCCAAGGGAAAAAAGGTGCCCCATGCTCTCTGAAGCATCTTCTTCTCCATCCCTTTCCTGCACAAGAGCAGCCAGGAAAAATGACAGTTAGACAAAAGTGAAAGAAGGGGAACTACCACTGGGTTACTGGAATTGGGGGTGGGCATTAGCAACTTCTGTGGGCTGCTGAATCTTCTTGGCAAGTGCCGTGTTGTCCTGCGGTGCTTGCTTGTGAGTCCAGGCACCCACGACCCTCACTGAGTGCCTGCAAGTGTGATTTTGGGCACTCGCCTGTTTCTGCCCTCAGGGATTTCATCTTTTCGGAGAGGTGCATACGTGAGCAGATGACAGCTCAGAGGAAAAGCAGGTGGTCTGAGGGCTGGTCAGGGAAGGCTTCCTGGAGGAGGCACTCTCATTGTTACAAGCCTGAGAAATTAGTAAGAATGAGGCAATAGGATAAGGGAGACTTTCCAGGCAAAAGCCACAGTGGGAGTGAAGGGGGGCGGGCATACAGAGCAAAGAGTGATGCAATCAGTCCCATGGGGGCCAGGTGTGAGGTTGAGGGGTAAAGTGAGGATACAGAGAAATCCAGGGTCTAGGATACGGGGAATTTGGAATTTTTCCCCAAAATCC
>PVJD01009892.1:0-58507 GCA_004026545.1 Mormoops blainvillei
AAATTTTTACGGACTGAAATTGTCATGTGAAACAAATATCTTCAGAATTCTCATATCAACTGCTATTGATCTTCAACACAGAGCTTCTTTTTCTTTTTTCTTTTTTTGCATTCTGTAGGTGCTCTTTATAGTTTTAGAATATGTGAGTTTATTCTGATCTCTCAATCATAGCCAAATTGGTTGCCAAAGATATACACGCTTAATATGTTTAATTTCACCCTAAAATAAAATATACTTCTGGTAGCACATTAACTAAAAAGGTTTTGGTGTGTCCTACATTTAGACAAACCAGGCTAGAGGTGTAGGGAACATTAAGATTAATTATAAAAGGCCTATGGCTTTTGAGTGTTCACCTGGAAGTTAAGAGTAAGTGATATCACAAACAAAATGTGATTTTAAGTCAGATGTGGATGGGCAATTAAGGACAAACCTTCCTAAAAGGATTTGGATATCCTGGCAATGGAACTCTGTGTACTATGCCCTTCATTATATTTTTGGAACAGTGAATAGTTTAGAGAAATAACTGATCTACACCCATGAAAGTATTCTCTCTCAATCTCTCTCTCTCCCTCTCTCTCTCTCTCTCTCCTTCCCTCCTCTTCCTCACCTTTCCCTCCCTCCCTCCTTCCTTTCCGTAAGTGTAAGTAAAATGTAAGTAGACCTCTGGGATTGACTTCTCCATTTTGCTTAGCTGCAGACCTTATTTGTTTCTTTCAAATTACCATATATATTATTTCTTATTATCTCCGTATCTAAAGTGATTGAGTTAGAACTACAGAAAAACTATGAATAAAATAAATGTTAAGACTTTTAACTTTGGATAAAATGAACATTCTTATTTAATGCTATACATATTCGAAAGGAATTTTTTTTAACTTGTACTTTTTCTTTTTCTCAATTCTTTCCCCATTTGGCTTTGTTGATGGGTCCTTTATGCATTTTCCATGATTATACTTTCCCTCCTATGTACCGTTAGCTCTCTTCTTCTTTTACTATTAGTTTTATTCCAAAAATCATACTCTTCTGATGTACACTCTTGACATGAAACAGAGTCAAATCCTGGTTCTGCACAATATCTTCCTCTGTATTAATAGAACATTGACTCTAAGGCTGGTTTTAGGTCTGAACTTTATTTATTCTATAGCTGCATAAATGTAAGGATAATTGCCTCTGTTTCTAATTAGAATAAATTGACACTCAAATAAAACTCTATTCTTTATCTGTTCTTGAGCTTTAATGCAGAGAAATTTAGGAGATTTGTCATCCATTTTGCATTCCTGTATTGACATCTATAGTAGCATCTTTCAGTGTTAATAAAAATTTGAGTTTATGTTAAGATAATTTATCATTTCATTTCATGGAACTATTACAATAACAACAATTATGAAAGAAGAAACAATTATTTCCTTAAAAACTTGAATTTGCAAAATATGTAGCATAAATTCTAAATAAGTCTTTCTTACTCTAAAAAGTAGGTAGTCATCCTCTTATAATTTAATGAAGTGAATTTTAGACACGATTGCTTTCCTTGGATCTCAAAGAACAGAGAAATACATGACATGAACCCAGGTCTCCATGGTGGAAAAGCCGACCCGGATTCATGCTACTTACCTGGTAAGGAACAGAGTCAGTTATGAATTCTTTCTAGTTCCACTATGTAGTTAAGTTTTAAAAAACTTCCTGCTACATCTAATTCTCTCTCTACCTCTAAACTATCTTCCCTTCTTTTTACAATGAGGCAATATTTGCATTTCTCCAGAAATGTGTTACCAACCTTACATTATCAATTATAATAGAAGCACATAAAAAAGACTTATACCATTCAGACCAGTCGCGATGTAGTATAGTGGAAAACGTGTGGTTCTGGAAACATTCTGTTTGAATTTGGACTCTACCATTCATTAATCATTAATTTTGAATAATTTACTTAGCTCCCTTGTGTCTCATTTTCCACATCTGTACAAAGGAATATAATTGTATAATCTTTACATAATTAATTTATAGAATTTTGGATATGTAAGATGAATTAATTTTTTGAGGAGAAAATACTAGGTACAGAAATTTAACTACTATTCCTAGGCATTCATGTATCACTGGAACTCGAAGATGATTTACTTTATTATTACTTTCCTTACTGCACACTATCATTTCTTGCACCATTGAGCTTGTTAAATCGTGCAACACTGATCCCCAGTGACCCTGACTTCATTTCCTCTCTACTACCAGTGATTTACTGCAGACTTTGTTCTTCATATCCTTACTGTTAACCAGACTCAGACTCAAAATCTGGGTGTGTTTGTTTTTTAAGATTATATATTTTTTTTATTTATTTTTAGAGAGGGAGAGAAATATCAATGTGTGGTTGCCTTTCGAACGTCCCTGGCTGGGGACTTGGCCAGCAACCCAAGCATATGACCTGACTGAGGAATCGAACCAGCAATACTGTGGTTCACAGGCTGACACTCAATCCACTGAGTTACACCAGCTGGGGCAAAATCTGGTTGTGCTTTAACACTTGTGTCTGGAGTTGTGACGGTTGGACTGTACCACAATATCTGATTAACCCAGTCATGTTTTCTCCTAATTAAATCCTGTATTTTTTTTTTTAATTCTGGTCTAGGTAGGTATACCCTACTGGTTTAATTTGCAATTGAAGAGTTAAACTATAAAAAAACATGAGCACAGGCACATAGAACTATAGGTTTGGCTGGGAGGACAATGAAAATAAAGACCATGACACAGGTTATTCCTCAACAAAAATATTCTGGGCCATTTTTGGGGGAGCGGAAGTTGGGAGAGGAAAGTACAATTTATGTGAAGTTAATTTTAACATTAAAGTGGCATATATTCTTAGCTCTGCTTTTAAGCCTGCCATTGTGAAAAAATGAGACTTATGAAGTATATATTTTCATTGGACAAATAAAGCAATCATTTATGTTTCACTGTATCTATGACTTTTGCTTATATTCAACATGCCTGTTAACATATGCTCTTTGATGTTCTATCGCATTTGATGGGCCACTATCTTTTCTGTTCTTTAAAGGTTAAGAAATTTATTATACTTGTGTTTTTGGAAATAAGCTCATGAGTAATGTTACACTGTTCCTTACCATTGTCTTGGTTTTGCAGAAAAGGAATGACCTAATAATAGAGAACAACTGAAAGATGACTGTAGTGGCTCAGAGAAGGGGAAAAAATAACTTCTTAAAGGCAAGTTAAAAGGACCTTCTGTCTCTGCTAAGGAAAGTGACCTTACATGAGGCTCAAAGATAATTTCTGAACCTAAGGCTCACTATGACAGAGCAGCCCTTGTATGCCTAAAAGAAATTGCTCTTGGTCGTGAGATATACCAGTGTCTTTGCTAGTCACTGAAGGTGATCTCTATCCCCAAGAAATGTAATTGGGAGGAAAAACATTTTTGATATAAATAATTGTTATAAAAATGATAGTTATTAGATAGAAATGTATATGAAGTGAATTAATTTCACTTAACACATTGTGATAGGATGTGGAATCAATGGTAGGAATGTACAAGCATAAAGTCTACACAAGTGAGGATAGTAGTTTGAACTGAGTCTTTTTAAAAAATTTAATCCTTATTGTATGTTCTTCCATTACCATTTAGTCTCCTTATACCCCTCTCCCCTGCAATCACCACACTGTTGTCCATGTCCATGAGTGCTTTCCCCTTTCTGCTCAGTCCCTTCCCCCTGTCACCTTCCTCCCCCACCCAGCTGTCATCGTGCTCTTCATCTATGAGTCTGTCCCCATTTTGCTTGTTAGTTCAGTTCGTTCATTAGATCCCATCTATAAGAGAAATAATATGGTGTTTGTCTTTACCTGGAGAAAATTATGCCAAGTGAAAAAAGCCAGTCAGAGAACTGAGTCTTAAAGGCTGCATTAGGTTTATCATACAGTGCAAGATAATGAACTATGTTAAAAGATTTAAAGTGGTGCATGGCAAGGTACGTGTGAATGGAATCACCTTATGGACTTATAATGGTTTCAGACGTACAGAAGCCTAGTTAGTTTTGCCCATGACAGTGCTAGCTTATATCTCTAATTTCTCATCCTTTTCTATGTATACATATTAAATTAATTATTGAACTAAAAGTGAGTCTTTGAAAAACTTAGTTATTCATATGAAGTTCAAACCAGGACACATCTCAGGTTGGATGCTGGAAAATCACAGGATTTCTTAAGTAATATATTGGGGAAAAGCTGGAAAAATGTCTTTTCCTATTTTAATCTGTTTAAAAGTAACCACAACTAGCTCAATTTTATAGATTGTGCTTACTTTTGGAAATATTTTATTGCCAGAGAACTGAGACATAGCAATTTATATTTCAAAATGGAAGAAGACAATAGATCTGTGCATGCTAGAATTACATAAATGCATTTGGAAATGGAGATTGAGGTTTTTCATTGTTTCCTAAAATCTTGACTAACAAAGATCCAGTGAAACAGATACATTAAAATAGATTTATTCTATATAGCATAATATAATTAAATATCATGAATGATTATTTGGATTAATATTATAGAGCAAAGTTTTGGGTCCTTCCGCTATATAGATCCTCTCTTTTTTCTTACTTAATAACTTTCAGAAATTTAGTATTTCTAGAAAATTGTTTTGGCTGATTCCCAACCAGGAGTCAACTGACATTTCAAGATAAAAGCATAAACTTTTATAGCTGGGACTTCAAATTATCATATAACCTCTACTGAATAAAATAATTATGTTTAATTACATCTCATTTCTTAAACGAAGTCTGTTTGACATAGGCTTTCCTTTCATTAAAACTTTCAAATATTCAACATATAAAAAATAAGATAATGTATTGAAGGAGTCTATGATATTGCTTAGTACAAAGTAGATGTTTAAAATATTAGTGTTCCTTTTTTTTAACCATTCATCCCTAAAAAAGTGAAAGCATTTGGGCTGCATTATCCCTCTGCACGACCCTCGTAGCCATGAAAATGTTTGCCTATGTGTGTACTTTAATGACTCGTTCATGATGTGACTCTGTCTGCAACTTCTTGCGGTTCTGCCAGAACAGCCTGTCACCCAGCAAGAGTTTGATGACTAACTCCTTGATTTTAAATCATGAGAGAATCTCCAAAATGTTTTTTACGTTTAACTAATTGGGTCATTAACATTTTGCACAAAATTAATCTCCATGTGATTGTTTTGTTCTTTGGCTTACTTCTGTGCTAACCCCCAAGCCAATGTTATTAGAGGCCTATAATTTCTAAATTCTTCATTTCACAATTTTGTGATCATGTGCCTAAATTTTTAACAAGTAGGGTTATCTCCTCTGCAGTCTTAGAAATAATTCTTGAGATTTTTCAATCATGTTGAGCTTTTGCCTTTTTTAAAGAAAATGTATATGACTGACCTCCCAAGAGTCCTGTAGAGATTTTGTTTTCAAAATCTGCTGATACAGAAAGTATAAGTGCAAAGTAAAATTGTAAAGATTCTGTTTTGTTATCCAAATATTTTCATTAAGCTTGAAAATATCTTCCTTCTCTTAAAGAGTAGGCATTAATGCATTGTGATATAAAATTCATAACAACTGTACTTTTCTCACTCTGATTTGATCCTCTGATAGAAAGAGCTAAAGGAAATGTGGTATAAATGCATTTACTATTTCAAAGACATTGCATTTGAGAGTTGAGGATTTTGTTCCATATTAGTTTGTCCCTGAGAGTTAAATCTCCTCCTGAGATAATGACAACATTTGAAAGACTGTAGGACAGATTCTCAAATACAGTAAATTCGCCACACAGTGATACCCCTTGAAAGATAACATTTCTCTTCTGCCCTCCAACTTTAGCTCAGAAATATAATCTATGGGGTTCACATTTTGGTTATTTCCTTGTATCCCTGAAACCCAGGCTCTGAAAGAGAGCTGTGAATGCAGTTGCCTTTCTGGGTAGAATTTCCTCAGGAAATTCTTAAGCAGCAAACCCTTTATCATGATACCTTGGATTTGACTCTGCCTCTACCCCTGGCCTCACTTTAATGCCGTGCTCCCATGGCAACCATGTGCAGTCCCATTGGTTTTCTTTCTGTAACTGAAGCAGTTCTGACTCATCTCCACCTGAAGGTTTTTGTGCTTTCTGTTCTCTCCGCCTGGCCTCTCTTTTGCAATATCTGTTTGGGTGCCTGGGAGAAACTCCTGTTTTCCTTTGTGCTCACACTCGCGGCCAATATAACACTGGATCTGTGGGTATTTTCTGCATTGAGCAGTTCTCTGAAGCCTGCTGGTTTTCCTACGATTCAGTTCAGTTCTGACGCTATCAAGCTGGAGTTAGCACTGACCCCGCGGGTTGAGGGATCCATCCCACTAGCTTGGCCCCACATCAGATGCCGGCCACAAGTCCAGCTTGTCACCTGTCCTTCTCTATTGACTATAAATCAGGCATTCTATGACTCCCTTCTCAGTTTTGATAATTTGTTACAGACGCTCATAGAACACAGTAAACCAGTTTATTTACTATTGTTGGTCTACTACGAAAGACATTTTAAAGGATACAAATTAACAACCTGATGAAGAGATATATAAGATGTGGTCTGGGAGGGTGACGAACACAGGAGCTTCTGTCACAGTGGAGTTACGATGTTCCAACCACTCATCACGGGGATATGTTCACCAACCAGGAGACTCCTCAAACCCCACAGTCTAGGGATTTTGATGGAAACCTCAGTGTGTAGGCATGATCTATTACCAATATTAACTCAATCTCCATTCCTTCTCTCCTCCCCAGAGGATGAAGGGTGGGACTGAAAGTTCCAAGCTTATCATCATGCTTTTTTTGGTCTTTTTGGTGACCAGCATTCATCCTGAAGCTATGCAGTAGCCCACCAAGAGTCGCCTCATTACAACAGGAGATGCTCCTCTTATCCAGGAAACTCTAAGGGATTTAGGAGTGCAGTGTCAGCAGCAGGGTCAAAGATCAATATTAGAACAATAGATTCTCCTAGAATCTTTATTGCTTAAGAAATTACAAAGGTTTTAAGGAACTCTGGTCAGGAGGTGGGGACAGAGACCAAAATAAGTATTTCTTATCATTTCACAACATCCCAGCTGCCTTTCTCATCTACCAAAGCTTAGTTTAATTATCATCTTCTAAAAAGCCCCCTTCTTAATTACTTGATCTAAAGTAAAACCCATCAGTCATTCTCTCTCATATCCTTCTCTTTTACTGATACAACTTGTAATTTAAAACAAAATATCTCACTAATGTATTCAGCGGCTTACCTGCTGATTAACATCTCTCTCCTTTTAATTCGAGGACTATGACATCAGTAGTCAGGTTTATTTTCTTCATTCCTGCCTCACTAGTGTTAGACTAAACTAAATATTTCTGAAATAAATTAAATAAGTAGAGTGAATGTAGTCACAAGGCTCTGTACTTGTTTCTAGTTGACAGCCTAAGTTTCGTACTGTTTCACAGTAGAGTAAGCCAAATGCATCTCTGAATTACTGAAAGAAGTATATAGGTTTGTTAATATTTTATATCTCTTCCACTTGGCATATTCTTTCATGTTTTGCTACTTATTAGATAGATTGGATATAGACATTTACGCTTGTGTAAATAGGAAAATAAGTATCTCTAAACATGAGACGTTATTAACCTTGAAACAATATTTGAATTTCAGAGGGACTGGGGATCCCCTGAAATGGTGTAGAGAATATATATATATTTTTTTTCTCCAAAGAAAAAATACAGTTTTTATCAGATTAGCAAGGGATCTCCTCAATCCAAGTAAACTGAGAATTACTAATTTATATGCTGAACATATAGTTATTTTATTATTATTCCAACTATTTAACTGCTTTCACCTTGACAGAGTAGTAGCTTAAAGAGTTAAAGATTTGTTTTCTGTCAGTTAAATAAATTAAGGACACTCATAAGTGCCTATCACATGCAGTTGTACATAAGAGGAACCAAGGGTTACAGGGCAACAAAGCACATGTGTTTGAGAAAGGAATGAACCATCTTCAAGAACCTCTAAAAAAATTTCATTAAATGACAAAGATTTTTAGTTGTGCTTCAGGAAAGTGAAAACATTTTTTTCATGAAAAACATGGTGCATTTTGTAGAGTGGTCATACAGGATTTTGGAATTGTTCTCTTGCTTAGCAGATAAAAACTATATGCATTTTTGTATAGTTAAGATTGATGTACACATTTTATTAATTATATTATTGAGGTTATTTCAAAATGACTCATTCTGATAGTCACTTTAATGCCTTGTGACTTTCAGGGCTAAATATTTAATTATCTTTTGTTGCTCAAGTTGTACTGATATTGAAAACAAAATCACAAAACGAGACCATACACCAAAAGATACATTCATTTTATTCCTTATTATATAAGTGATGATATTCAAAGTAATAAAATAAATTTAGTTTAAATGCTCTTTCAATATGCTTATTAATTTTAGAGAAAGAGAGGAAAAGAAAGAGAGAGAAATATCAGTGTGAGAGAGAAACATTGATCGGTTGCCTCCCATATACGCCTTGACTGGGGAGTGAACCTGCAACCTAGATATGTGCCCTAACTGGTCATTGAACCCCCAAATTTTTGGTGTATGGGATGATTCTGCAACCAACTGAGCCACACTGGCCAGGGCAGTTTAAATATTTTTTATCTGAGAATAAAAATATAATATTGTTTTGCTACTGTTTTCCAGAATGTAGAAACTGTCATATCATTTTAATTTGAATTGGTTTTTTAGTTATCATTCAGAAATGTTACAAGTTATTTTAGTAGTCCAGCAAGATGATGGCATGATTTAAAATAACTGTTAAAAGTTATAAAGATGTGTCTCCCAATTCCTCTTACAAATTTCTATTTTTAAATTTTTCTTGAATATATTAGTTCTATTAATAACAGATATGCTTTTTTAGGATTTGATTTAGAAATATATTTTTACAGAGAAGGAAGTACTAGTCACCTTGATAAGTTTATAACAGGTGCAAATGTGAAGATTCTAAAGAGTAAGGAAAATATTCCACTGACAAGGGCTCTGGCAGATGCTTAACTTACAGGGTGAAATTAAGAATATTTCAGCACTAAAATATCCTAATAGAAACAGCCTTGGCACCAGAAGTTTTCAAAAGAATAGAACCATGAGTTTAGATTACCAATACTTAGAACCATCAGAGGGTGGCACAGGCTGCCTCACGTGATGCAGTCATGTGACGCAGAACACACCTCTTTTTACATCAAGTTGCAACACAGCAGCAATTTGCCTTCTGTGAAACCCCAAATGTAATTGTCGTATATGTGCTCATTTCTCCTCTTTTTAAAAACGTGGTAAAATACATGTAGCATAAATTAAAAAATTTTAACCATTTAAAAACCAGAATTTACTTATAAAAAATTGTGCATTTATTCTTAACATGTTTAAACTTCAGTCACCTTCAAAGTGCTCTTCATTCAATGCAATACACCAATTGAGACATTCTTTCCAATCCTCAAAAGTTTTTGAAGTCATCAGTTTTGATGCCTTTTAGTGCTTCTGCCATTTTATTTTATCACCTCTTCCACATTAGCAAAACATTTCCCTTTGAGGATTTATTTCATCCAGGGAAACTAACAGAAAAAAAAGTTGCTTGCGGCAAGGTCAGGTGAATAGGGATGGTGGGTCATGGAGGTCATGCGTTTTTGGTCAAAAACTGCTGAACACTCAGCACAGTGTGAACAGGTGCACTTGTAGATCACCCATCATGAACTGGGCAAACATGTTGAAAGAGTCTTAAAAAAAAAGAACTCACTGAAGCTGAACGCAGTCTCTCACACCAATGCCAGCTGGCACACTGATACAAATGGGTTCCCAGAACGCTCACCTAGTGGGGGAAGCCTGTACTACAAAGGGCCTGCCTTGCAGAAGATAATTCTGTTTTTTGAGGGTGGTCTACCCTTGTATACAGATCAGTGGCATTAAGTACATTAACACCTTTGTGAAACCATTATCGCCATCCATCTCCAGAACACTTCTCAACTTGCAAAACTAAAGCTCTGTACCCATTAAACAGTAATTCCCCATTTCCTCTTTCCCATAGTCCCTGGCAACCATATTCTAGTTTTCTGTCTCTGTGAATTTGACAACTCTTGGTGCCTCATATAAGAGGAATTACACAGTATTTGTCCTTTAGTGGTTAACCGATGTCACTTAACATGATGTTCTCAAAGTTCATCTATGTTGTAGCATGTGTCAAAATTGCCTTGCTTTTTAAGGCTAAATAACATTCTGTTGTTTATACAGGGGTGAGCAAAAGTAGGTTAATAATAATAAATAACACAATAATTAATAAATAAATAATACAAGAATAAACTCTGCTTTGCATACTCCCAATCGTAAACCTACTTTTACCCAAACATATATTTTATGTACACTTATCCGTCAATGAACACAAGTTGCTTCTACCCCTTGGATACCATACATATTAGAATAATTTATAATGAATGTAAAACTTAACTTTTAAAAATCACTTCATTATTTTCAGTTTTTTGAAGGGGAAAATATGTTTATTGTATGAGGGCTGTCTGGAAAAATTCCAGCCATTGTTAATATAACCAGAATTGTTTGCACAAGATTGATGTAACCTGACAGCTAAGACAGTGGACTGAAGTGCACATGCTTGAACAATGATGACTTCACTGGATTAGTCAGTGAGGGCAGTATATACTGTTGAGTGAGCATGTGTACTGTGTGGTTGTCACATTCAAACTGACTGGGTGACTAGAGCAGTGAATCTGCATCAAATTTTGTGTTAAGCTTGAATATTCCTCTATGGAAGCTATTCAGATGAATCAGAAGGCCACAGCTATAGGAAACTGGTGATTGGCAGTTTCATCACAACAAGTCATCTCATACATTATATCTAGTGCAGAGTTTTTTGACAAAACAAATCACCCAGGTGACTCAGCCCCCTATAGCCCAAATTTGGTACCCTGTGACTTCTGGCTTTTCCCAAGACTAAAATGAGTTTTGAAAGGGAAGAGATCTCAGACCTCCGATGAGATTCAGGAAAATATAGCTGGGCAGCTGATAGCGATTGGGAGAACTGCGTGAGGTCCCAAAGTACCTACTTTAAAGGGGACTGAGGTATCATTGTCCAATGTACAACATTTCTTGTATCTTGTATCATCTTCAGTAAATGTCTCTATTTTTCATATAACATTGCTGTATACTTTCTGGAAAGACCTCACATGTGGGTACATTATTTATAGAAAATGCAGAAAAATTTGTGAGCTGTCTTTCTTATAGAATTTTTCCACTTTGGGGTTGACTTTTAGCATCAAGTCCAAGTTAGAAAGGTCTTGGCTTGGACTTTAAGCAATATTTATCTCAATATCAGTTCAAGCTTAGTGTTAGAGATTCAGTGGCATATTTATCAAGGATGTCACAGATAGAATTCAAGCCTCTGATAGGAATGGATATTCTAAGTGGTCTCTAAGGCAGTTCCAAGAATTAGAAATGCTAATTCAATAATTACCTGAAATCTCAGGTTTTTCTTTTTGAATTAATATCTCTGAGATCAACTCTTTAAATCTCATGCGGAGTGTTGAATGTTTTACATTAAGAGTTTCCTGCTGTGCATAATAATTACCGTATATATACTAATTAACATTTGTTAATTGCCTTTTGAATTTATAAAAAATTTACCTACATTTTAATGTTTACTTGAGGTTACCTAAGCTTAAATATGAGCAAATATTAAAGGTATTTTCTCTGAAAGCAAAATTTTTTTTTTCATATTCATGTTTGGCACTTTTCCCAAAGTGACAGTATTTAATGTAGGCTTATTTATTGCATGTGCATAGTTAGAAATTTAGAAGATAAGTATTCTACAGTGCAGGGATATCTCAGTTGTAGGTAAGGAGGTTTGTGTGTCCTGTCATGTTTACTTGGTATTAAGCACATGATTAAAACTTTGCCTGGCTTGTGTGGCTCAGTGGATTGAGTGCCATCAGTTTGATTCCCAGTCAGGGCACATGCCTGGGTTCTTGGCCAGATCTCCAGTAGGGGGGACATGAGAGGCAACCACACATTGATGTTTCTCTTCCTCTCCTTCTCCCTCCCTTTCCCTCTCTAAAATTTAACCCAATAAAATCTTTTAAAAGTAAATAAAATAAAATTGTATTAATTTACCCATTAAATAAAAACATTGACTACCTGTGTTCTAATTATTTGGAACAGAGTTTGTTAGTGAACACAGCAAAGATCCGTGACCTCATGAAGTTTTTATCCTAGTAGATTTCATGGATTATGAAGAGGAAGAAAAGTCCAAATCACCTGAATATTCATAAATATATTTCCTAATGAAAAATTGTGATCTATGTAAGGACTGATGCAGTGTTTTGGGACAGAGACAGAATTCTGTGGGATGCTCTTGGTTTTGTATATTTAGATTTCAAGACTCTTGCATCTAATAACCATAGTCCAGTATCTATATAATAATGTAATTTCTAGAAGTTGTTTAAGCTCATATTTTATGAAAATGGCCAAATGTATAAGAATGTTTGAATCAACATTTTGTATGGAAGCAACCCAAGTTCCAATCAAGGGACAGATGGATAACAAAGTTGTGGTACATATATTGAGTAGAATATTGCTCAGCTGCAAAAAAGAATAAAATCTTACCATTTACAACCCCATGAAGTGACCTAGAGGATATTATGTTCAGTGAAATGTCAGACAGAGAAAGACACATATCATATGATTGCACTTATATGCAGAATCTAAAGAACAAAATAAATAATAAGACAAACATAAACAAACTCATAGATACAGAGAGTAGACTGATGGTTGCCAGAGAGCAAAAATGGTGAAAGGATTAAGAAGGCCAGATTGGTAGTCTCAAAACAGTCACGATGATCTAAAACACAACAAAGGAAATACAGTCAATTATACTATAATAATGATGTATGGTACGAGGTGGATACTTGAAATATCAAGGGGAATATTTTGTAAAGTATACCAATGTCTAACCACTACACTGTACGCCTTAAACCAATATAAAGTAATATTGAATATAAACAATATTGAAAAATAAAATTAAAAATATATGAATCCTCTTACTCAAATAAGGTACAATGTACTAAAACAATAACAATGACAATATACAATGAGCTCTGACATGTGTCTCCAGCAAGTGGTAACTGCAGTGGGTAAAGAGATAATTCTAATTCAGTCTAAACCTGTGTCTTATATCTGACACACAGAGATTTTATAGTCTTGTCTCTCATAATCTGCTCTATATTTGAAGGCCCACCTCTCACTTTAAGGATCTTACTCTAGATAATTTTCAATGCTTATGAACCTGGTAATATCATTAAGCTGTTGCAGTTTCTACCCTCTACTAAAAAAGTAATATCTCTAAACTTCAGGGGCTGCATTTTCTCTACAGGATCAGAGGTCCTGACATGGTACTAGTTGATTCTGAATTCTTGGCCCACGTAATGTTTTCTGTTTGCATTCGTTTATTTGTTTTTGCCTAGAAGCAACCTTTTAGCTTAAAACCATAATTGAAAATGGATTAAAATTTATTGAGCATTAACTATGGAGTGGTATTGACATACATTTCCATTTAATCCTCACGATAACTCTTCGAAGTCAAAGTGGCATATACTGCTACTAACCATCATTTATATTCATTCTTCCAAGATGTCCAGTGTTGTGACATATGATTGGTCAAAAATGGCCAACATAATCATGTTCTATGATTTATCAGTCTTCCTTGAAGCCAGAGGCTGGCCACATGTTTAAACTCTGAGCAGTGATAACTAAGGGGACAGCTTCTAAGTGGCAGGGAGAATTTGACAAAACCCTGCTTTCCTTGTAAAAGGAGGCAGAAACAGACAAACGCGGTGATATTTCTCTTCTTTTGCTTCTTTCCTTGAGCCCTAATAATAAATGGGGAGTGGTAAAAGTCATTTGGGGATTTTGAAACACCAAATATTAGGATAGAATCCAGCACACCAAAGACAACAGGAGATGAATGCAGAAACAGTTTGAGTTCCTGCTCGCATGGAAAAGAAGCAGAATCAACCACTGCAATACCCTACTTCTGGATTTCTTCTGAGAAAAATTGGCGCTTTGCTTAATTAAGTCAATGATAGCTTGTTGTTGCTAGAGTAACTAAACACACTTATAAGCAATATGTTATTACTTTATATTTTTGTAGGACGATAAAGGGACAGCTGAAGCCTAGAGACACCAGATGAATAAGTTGACTCCAAAATAAGTGAAGGAGCTGAGACCTGAGCTGAATCTAAAATCCATACTCATTTCATTACAAATACGGTACTTCAAGAGGATATGGTAGCAGTTTATCCAGTAGATCAAAGAGGATTTTGCAGAAATCCCTGATGGTCCTATGGAAAAATTACATTGCTGATATTGAGAAAGCCATTGTTATTAGAAGGCATTTACTGAGGCCCAGTGTTGTCCAGAAAACTATAAAACTTAAAGTGTTACTAAAAATTAGAGAAAAGGTAAAGAAATGCTAAAGTTGGACACACACCTCTTCTTTTATTTTGCTAAAATAAAAAAAAATGGTTAGCAAATATTCTTACCTAAGGTTTTTAAAAATCATGGGTAAAAAATTTGCGCCTTCCTATCAAGACAACTAGACCTCTCCAAGGACAGCCTCGCCCTGTGACTTCTCTGCTGGCTATTTGTAGGAACTCTTCATTGAGCGAGTCATCTGCGATGGGCGTATGCACTGGTATATAGCAGATGGTGCTCTGTAAAGGTCACTTTACTGTGTCTTTTCACATCGTCTGACATGGTAGATCAGATAGGGAAAAGAAATTGGGAAGCAAAGGAGAACACAATCTTCAATAGCTAAAGAATGGACTATGTGACCTCAGAGGTATTCACCTCATGAATGTGTACAGGCATGGATTTTTCTTTGAGCTTAAATGAACTCTCTCGGTGTAGTTGATGAAAGCCTTATTTAGTTTAAGTCTGTTGTATAGAATTTTAGCAAGTCTTTCAGGATTTCTTACTCATATTTTCTTCCAGCTAGAGTCTTTCATTTTTTTCCTCTTTAGATCCATTATGGGTAACTGAGATTTTTAAAATATTTATCACTTTAAAAATTAATCAGTAGTATAAATAAATGAGCTATCAAGGCATGAAAAAACATGGAAGAACCTTAAATGCATATTACTAAGTGAAAGTAGCCAATCTGAAAAGCCTACATATTGTATGAATGTGGAGGTTTGTTTTACAGCTTACCTTGATTCTAAGAAAACCATATGAACTATTCCTGTTATACAGCAAACCAAACTTCCTTTGGGTTTCTCTATCCCAATCCTGGCGTGCTTTTATTTATTGATAATTTACTTAAAACCCCTTCTTTGATGAAAATCTGAGTACATAGATATGACATACAGTTTATTTTGTCATATCTTAGACATAGTTATTATTAATAGTTATGGTCAAGATATGCCTTTTTATTTAGTTTATTTGTATTACAGCTTCATATATACAAATATAATCCTGTTTTCCCTAGCTTCAGTCGATTTAATGCACTTTGGTATTGTTATATCTTTTCACCGTTCTGTGAGGTGTCAGTTTTTACTGGCATCTGCTCACATCTAGGTTAAACTTTAGTGATTAGCATAACTTAGTTGTGACTGAAAATTTTATGTATGTGTTGCTTTAATGAATTAACCCTTTGTGAACCAGGATCCCCACAAATAGGTGCCCACATCCCAATGTACTGAAAAAAGTAAGATAGTATTAGTTAAAATTATATATTTAATAATAAGATACTTCATGAGACATGTTATTTTCTGATAAAATCTGCATGAGAGTTTGAGAGGAGAGTGGCTTTAACAGCTACAGATCAGTTAGCAGGAGTGTTTCATGTATTATTTAAAAAATGTAGATCATGTCCTGGAAGCATAAGAGATAATTGAACCATTTTTACATTCTTATATGTTAGAAAGAGCACATAGCAGAAATATAGAGTACAATTTGGTAGTGATGAGATGGAAAGCAATGGCTAGAGAAAGACAAGCAAGAAGATAGATAGAATTTACCTATTACAACAATATGATAAATAACGAATGAGGACACACGATCACAGCACAAAGGTAATCCTGGGAGAACTGTGAGATGGGTGTGTTAGGATTCTTTAGAGAAACAGAACCAATAGACATATAAATATGAAGATAATTATTGTAAAGAATTGGTTCATGCAATCATGGACTCCGAGAAGTCACACGACCTGCCATCTGCTAACTGGAGAGCCAGAAAAGCCAGTGGTGTAATTCAGTCCAAGTCCAAAGGCCTGAGAAACAGTAGAGCCAGTGAGGTAGATTCTAGTCTGGGTCTGGATACTTGAGAATCAGGAGCACTGAGGGCAGGAGAAGACTAGTGTTGGGTAGAGAATGACTAATTCTTCTGTCTTCTGCCTATCCGTTCTCTTCAAGTCCTCGATGGATTGGATTGATGCCCACCCAGATTGGGTGTGGCAAACTATTTTGCTGAATCTACCAATTCCAATGCTAATGTATTCAGAAACACCTCATAGACAAACCTAGAAATAATATTTAGCCAAATATCTGGGCACCCCTATATTCAGTCAAGTTGACACATAAAATTAATCATCAAAGTATGAAGCTGACAAGACACTGTTGGTGACAAAAATTTCTTGAGACAAATGATTTTAAATAATCAATTCCATATTTTAATGCTCTTTTCTTGGATTTGTATAATTTTATAATGCTTTTATCTAGTGTCATTTCATAATATTTCATCATTATTCATTATCATCTTTGTAAAATATGCAACCTGCCATTACCGTGAGTCATTGGTATTTGGGTTGACATGGAGAAGAAAAAGAATATAAGAGGAGATTTATAATAATTTAAAAATATCAAAAGTTAGATATTGAAGTGAGAGCTGACTAATGGACTCTGAGAATTCACAGAACTATGGATGAGGTCTTGGATAGAAGTGTGTGTGTGTGTGTATGTGTGTGTGTGTCTGTATGCATGTGTAGGGTCTCTTTAGCTTTCTATTTTTTCCCTAAATATTAAAGAGAAAGTGATCCTGAAATCTGAGTGAACATGTGGATATACAAATTATAACCATTGAAGTTACAATTTTAAGGATAACCTGAAATAATTTTTAATGAAAAACTTTGCATAATGTATATACAATCTTGGAAATCAAAAACGTGTGTTTTGGTTCTGTTTGCATTACTTGTTCAGTTTTTTATGTTAAACAAATTAGACACTCTAAATCTCATTTTCCGTATTTCCGTATTCTGAAATGTTATGATTATAAACACTATACAATGGTTATCGCTTAACAGCTATGAGCACATAGAAGATGAGCATAAGATTTGTCCTTGTATGTTTATATAATTCCCAACTTTATCTACAGACCTGGCTAAGTTTGCATGAAGCCTTTGATAGAGAGGTGGTGGCTTTGGATCTAGGATCTTGAAGAACTGTTAACAGCAAACAGTACCAGATGTGAGATCTCAGTCTTTGAGTTTAACTAAAAAGGAATTCATAGGCAAGTACTCAAATAGAAGCTAAAGTTTATTTAGTAAGTCACAGATTTTGATGTTGTCCCATTTGTTTATTTTTTCTTTTGTTTCTCTTGCCTGAGGAGATATATCAGATAGACTGTTGCTATGAGTGATGTCTGAGGTTTTACTTTCTATGTTTTCTTCTAGAATTTTTATGGTTTTGAATCTAACATTTAAGTGCCTTGTCTATTTTGAATTTATTCTTGTGTGTGGTATAAGAAGTTGTCCAAGTTTCGTTTTCTGCACATACCTGTCTAATTTTCCTAACACCATTTATTGAATAAACTGTCTTTAGCCCATTTTATGTGCTTGCTTCCTCTGTCAAATATTAATTGACCATAAAGGTGTGGGTTTATTTCTGGGCTTTCTATGCTATTCCATTGATCTATTTTTACACCAGTTATTTACAATCACCAAAATATGGAAGCAACCCAAGTGTCCATCAGTAAATGAGTAGATAAAATAACTATGGGACATTTACACAGTGGAAAGTTACTTGGAATTTAAAAAGTAGCATTTACTTGGCAGTAAAAAAGAAAATTTTACCCTTTGTGACAGCATGGATGGACCTGGAGAACATTATTCTAAGTGAAATAAGCCAGCCAGAGAAAGACAAATACCATATGATCTCACTCATATGTGGAATCTAATGAACAAATTGAACTAATAAGCAAAATAAAGACAGACTCATAGATAGCAGGATGACAGCTATGGGGAGGTTAGGGGGTAAAGGGGGTTAAGCAAAATGGAAAAAGGACTGATGGACATGGACAACAGGGGTGATTGTCGGGGGAAGGGTGGTATAAGGGGGATAAATGATCATGGAAAATACAATATAAAAGAAAGTCACAGAGGTGGAAGAAGTGAGACAGCTGGACTGCATGGACTCAGAAAACAAGTTATAGAGGCACAAGAAAGGTCCTTAGAGCTTAGGAGAAAGAAAAGCAAAGATAATGCACCTGGAGGAAGGAGAGGTGTGGGCATGTTCCAGACAGAAAGAGAGAGGGAGAGAGATGGGTTTTTCATTTTGAAGGTTTTTATCTGCTTTCCAAAGGCAGGGATTTTAGGGGAGGTCTCGGGGGAAGATCTTAATAGTATGTATATTCATCAGCATTTTCAGGGGTGTCCTTTCAGGGTCATTGTCTCCACTGATTGGTCAGTGCCAGGGTAGGTGATCATTAGACATTGCATCTGGTCTTGATGTCAGCCATGGCATGTCTTGATGTGGTTTTGCTGCTTTCCTGGACTTGATGTTAAAACGCCACTGAGGCCTAGATATTCTATTTAGTTTGACTGAAACTCTGTCTCTGTCATCTTCAGACCTGTGGCTTTGTTCCTAAGATTATGTAATGCAGGACAGAACCTCATTGTTCTGGGGGCTTTTGATTAAGAGAGTGGTCTTACAAAGGCTTGTATGGGAGTTGTAGGAGGCTATTCTCTGGCCCCGTTGTTCCCCCTCTAAGTGTGTTTATCACATGACTAGTGACATGGCAGGGGAGGAAAAGTCAGAGAGGTGTCTGAACCGCATGACCAATGATATGTGAGGGGAGAAAAGGTTACACTGGCACAAGGCCCCACCCTACAATGTTTTGTTTTCCTCGTTTTGCTTGTTGCTAGGCATCTGGGCCTTGCCGTTCTGGTGACCTCCTGTACCTACCCTATTGCTCCTACACTTCCCTTGTGCTCTTGCCTGTCTAACTGCCTACTCCATCTCTTCCACCCCAAGGAGTCTAACCCTGAAGAGCCCCTTCCTCTTCTTAATGGCAGTCAATGGGTGAAAAAGGCATTTAGAGTTGGAGACTGAAACTTCATTATCACTTAGAGAAGGCTGGGGAATTATGAAATATAAAAGGCATGAGGTAAGGCTGTTGTGGTAGGAAGAGGTCAGATCAGGAAGAACTGCGAAAAGCACAGTAAGAGGTTCTGGATTTTATTCTAAGAGCCACTGATTTCATTCAGTAGGCAATGGGGAGTCAGGCTTTGGAACAGGAGTGTAGCTTAGGAAGAACAATTGTTAACCACTTTCAGGACAGCTGAGAGGAGAATCAAATGAAAGCAGGGTTACCATTTAGGAGGCTGTGTATATGTTTCAGACTGATGTTGGTCTTACCTAGAGCACTTTCTACCAGAATGAATCTTAGGACAAAGATGAAACAAAATTTGGGGTTTGATTCTGTATAATCTGATAATTTATTTTGGCCAAGAATGAAAGAGCAAACAAACTTCAGGAGACAACCTGAACTCTGATTTTAAGAAGAGCTCTGATTTTTAGGAAGACTTAGTTTGGACACCTAACTCTGTATATACTAGCTGCATAGTTCGAGTGAGTTACGTGCCTTTTGGAATTTTGTTTTCTTCATTAAAAAAAACAAGGATGGTTATAATACCCAATTTCTTGGTTGGGTGAGATATTTAAATCTATTCCCAAGTGGATACACTCTGCTGCCACATTATGAAGACTGAGAATTAGATCTATGAGATGCAGAAATATTGGATTAAATGTATTAGAGAAGAAATGGAATCTTTCATTGTTCAGGAGTTAGTTGACCTCAGAAGAAAATAATCAATTATGCTGCAAAATATGAAAATGTCTTTATTAACAAACTCTGGGAAATCCAGGCTAGCATCAAAAATTATTTGGAATAATTTTATGTACTAGCACGTTCTTGAATTAAAATAATTTGCCATGTCTGCTCTGTAGGAATGATCCTTACATGTCGTTTAGGAACAAATACCTTTGTGGTGAGTAACTGTGTTATGCATCCTGACATTGAGCCCTATTAAGATTATGATCTTCTCTAAATAAATTACATGAAACAAATAATGCATGTTGATAAATCTCTACCTTGTCTTTGGGGATGCTGTGCCACATGTGTGACAGAACATCATTAATCATCATTACTGATGCTTAACTCAATTTTCCCCAGTATCAGGAGTCTTCATGTACTTTCTAAGCTACAATACAGATATAATATCAAAGTTTTGTTCTCATTAAAGTGCCAAAGACTGATAATTGCTCGATATTTTTCTGCTCAGTATATAAAAATAACTAAAAGCTACTAATTATGTGGAGGTTACAGATGGCTACAGATAAGAATAGGAAAACATTTAATTGCAGAATATTGATAATTTTTGAAGTAGGTGCATGTAATGGGTAATTAATATACTTACTATTATTAATATACATATTATTGTATATTATTAATATACTTACTATATACTTATAATAATATAATAAATATACTTTTATTCGGGCTTAGTAAATGCCTACCTCTGTGATCGTAAGCAGTTCAAACACTGGGAACCTCAATTTATTAATCTGAAAGTTAGGATGATACTTCCTCATAAACTAAGAATGAAATCAATAATAACAATTTCAACACTCCAAGCACAATGCAGCATCACAGTTTAACCATGTAATATTTTTATTGATTTTTATTGACATGTTAAATATTTAACATTTTGTGAATGTTAAAAAATATATATTTTTTCTTCCCCAAGGCATTTTCCTGTCTTCTAGGTGGAAAATGTCATAATGAATATACAAATTTATAATGACTTGAAGGAGAATAATACCATCAGTCTTGTGGGCCAGATATCCTTCTGACTGTATGTAGAGACATTAAATGTGTGACCTAAAGTAATGTGTGTCATAGTGTGATACTCAGTGACTACAGCGTAGAACATTGGTGAGCAATAGTGACACTTATGGTCGCAGTGCGTGGGGGTTGGTCCCAGAGCATGGGAGGGTGCGTATGAAGATTATCAGCACACGTCCAATGTTCCCAGTTCCTCCTTACCTAACAAATCTCAAATTTCCTACGTCCAAATTTTTCCGTGTTAGTTTATTTTAATCCCCCTGTAGGAAACTTTGAAGTGTATGCCTGGTGCCAGCCTTCGTAAGCAGAGGCTGTTGAGGGAAGAAGGCCAGCAACTTCTGCTTACTTTCCACCGTTCCATTTGGCTTTGTCCCTAATTGTCATATTTATCTTGTAAACTGCTTCAAAATAGTTTTGATTTAGAGAAAATGTGATATAAATCCTAACTAAATTCGCCAACAAACACAAATTATATTTAAAATAAAAAATAAGTGAAGCTTCACATTTCCTGGAATTGCTTAGCAGTGACACATTTTATGAATTGTGAGACTTGCGTGGAACCGGACAAACTGTTCTGCCTCCCTCCGTGGGTAGGTGCCCTGCGGGCTTTGAAGCTGAGATTCACGAATAAGCAGATGTGGTTTCTTGTGACATGAAGTGAATATTTTGTTCGATATTATCATATCTCTGCTTTCTAATTATAAGACTAAAGACTAAAGACACTATTTTTAACAAAATTCAAAATTGCAGAGATGGGAATATTTTTTGACTCAACACTTCTTATTAAACATAAAAAGTCTTTAGAAAGTCAATGTTAATTGTAGTTTTTATCCTGAACTTTAGATTAATTCATTAACTCTGTATAGATATATAATTTATTTTAATAATATTGGATTTTATTTTAGCCACATCTTAGTGAAACTAATATAGGTTAATTAATGATTAATTTATTGTTTAACATTTTATACTAAATTTTAAAGATGATCAGTTTTAAGTGTTCCCATAAAATTTCTTTATAGTATTTAATCACTGTGAGAATGTACTATTAACCAGCTTATTGTTAATGCCAATAATATTGGCTGAAGTAGGTGCAATAATTACATTAAGAAATAACTACATGTACATTTTTATCACAGTGTACAATAAAATCAAAATGAAAAATAAATCTTATTAAATATTTAATGTTTTACATTTAATCAAATAAAATAATAGTAAAACTATCACTTACAAAGGAATTATTATATATCGAACAATGATGTACATTATCTCATTTCACCCATAGTGGTCCCATGTGGCAGATTTTATTATGCTCACTAATTTACAGATAAGGGAACAGAGGCACACAAAAAAAGTAATTTTTTTTGTGTACATAACTAGTATGTGTAAGAGCCCGGATATCAATCCAGGCATCTTCAACACCAAAGTTTATAACAAAGTTTACCAAAGTTTAAGAATTCTGTTCTCTAAGTTAAGGTGTTATCAGTCTAAAGAATAAAATTATTTACAATCACATGTAGTTGTGATTGTAAACCAGCCATGCTTCGGGTAAGGATGTTATTACCTCTATTGCCGAGAGTCGTATAAATTTTAATATTGTTATTATATTGTCCTTATAGTTTAGAAAAAGGAAAATTGCTTTAAGAAAAAAGTTACACCGAAGCCTTGGGGTAAGAGTTCACACTCACATAATCTAATGGTTTCTAGTCAAACATTGAGATTCTGATAATATTCTCACCCTCGCTTCCACCTGATGAGAAATGAGGTACCTGAACTTCAGGAAGAGGAGGCAAAAAGACAAGACATGTGTAGGCCTAGGAAGCTCCACAGGTAATGGAGATTCAGCTTCTTTAACAGGTCAACTAAAGGTCACTGTTCTGACCTCATTTTCGCGATCGTATAACAAGAGACAAACCAAACAGGAGGTGGCTGACGGAGCAACGCTCTGCAAGGGGGCCGTGCAGCCAACTGCTCGCTGTTACTGGGGACATCAAAGCGCTGTGGCCATTGGTGGCCAGCCATTTGAATATATAAATGTGGGCTTATATTAAAAAGGGGTTATAAATTCAATATTAATTAAAATCAAAAGAACAGACTAGGACCAAAACGATCACATCTATGGAATTTGAGTTAATTTTACGTGATATGGATGTAAATGCACACATACCAATAGAAAGGTAAGGAAGAGAAAAAAAGAGACTCTACATTAAAGTTCTGACATTGCAGCCTTGTACCTTCTCTCTAGGAAATTAAAGCATCAGGCCTAAAAGGCTAAGGGAAACAGTGGTGGTAGCTGACCATATACTTATTATTTCTCCTTTATTTTTTTTCCTTATTCCATACCATGCTCAATCTCCTGATTTTATATCATTTTGTGTTGAAATGACTATACATTTTACTAGGTCTTCGTATTAATTGTAAATAAATGTCAATCTATGTATATCGTAACTCAAGTATAATTACCAGATGTTTATATTGATCTACCTATTCTGTTAACTTAGGCCATGTGCAGACACCACTACTCCCAGGGTAACCCTTCTCTAAAGTCTAATCGACCCGAGGCTCTAAGGCACTTCGGCAGGTTACCCTGGCAGTAGCTGGGGGAGTACACATGAGACTGGTTTCTGAGGATGCTGGACCAAAAAAGGCGTAGCATACATTGAAAGAAAGTAGATTTTATCAATATCAGAACACTCTTATAAATTACAGAATTTAACACATTGCCGAAGACCCTGGGTGATGATATAAATAAGATGTTATAATGGCTCTAAAAATGTAGGAAAGCAAGGACCCAAACTAGTGAGGTAAAATGTCAAACTGCCCTGGCAGATGGTGGAAGAGCAGGTTACAATGCTCAGAGAAATGACAATATTAAAGTAGATATACTAGGTAAGAAATCCCACCAGGGGACTGTGTTCCATAGGAGGGCTGAGAGAATATTCCATAAAGCAATGAGAGAAGTGTGGCTAGAGAGAGTGCAGAATAAATGAGGAGTTCAGTGGGTGAGATGGGAAGGAGCCTCAAGAATGGGACTACCAAAAATAACCCAAAGGTGTTTAAGAAACCAGTACCTGGAGCTCAGGGAAGCTCTGAACTATTCACCTTACAATGCCCTTCCTCTTTTTGCTCTGTGAAGAAATCCTTTTTCTCCTTTAATGTTCAGCTAAAATTTTCTCCACTCCAGGAATTCCCATCTGCATAAACAACTGATCCTCTATACTCTGTAATTCTTTACTTAGATAATTGATCTTTACCACGACCTCTTTCCTACTATATCTCTTCAAATTTTCTCAGAGCTGACCATCTAGATGGACTTTAATATATATGTTTGTTTAATGCATGGATTCAAGGATGTAGTAAAAGGGAAAAATACCTTTGATAGCTGGCCATTTGCTGTATTTTTCCTTCATAAATAAAGATCCTAATAAAAGTGCAGCTGTATGCAAATGATGAAGGAGAAGCTTCAGAGGGGGAGCAGTTCGAGAGCCATAAGCATCACACGTGTTGTGTTCATACCTGGTAAAACTAAAGCTGTGGCTGTCCACTGAGCCACTGCATTAAACTGCATCGACCTCAGAACAGAGATCCCAGGGCTGAGTTAACCATTCTAACCTTCTGTCATAGGACCATCAACCAGGGACGTATAAGTCCAACTGGCTTACAAATCCAAACCTCAGAGCACAGAATTCTGAAGTTTGCTGCATTTTCTTTAGAGAGTAGCATGAAAAGAATCCTTAATTAAAATACCTACTCATTGTAGCAAGTAAACTAAGAGAGAATGCTGCTGGGAATATTATTCACCATTGTACACAAGCCTGTGGTGATCAAAACAATGAACATTGATCAGTTCTTATGACACTTGGGATCTAGTCTCTAGTTTGTCATTGATTGGATGGCATTGAGTGACTAAATGTTCCTCTTGGCCTGTATTGTCTCTTTGAAATTGTGGATTTGGTCTAGATACATTGCATTACAGTAAAGCAACCTGAGCGTAGCTTCTTGAGGTGGATGGCAAAATTTTGCTCCATGACTTTATACATCTGAGATTGCTCCCAGTGGATAAAGGAAAGGAACAATTTCCTGCAACAGAACTAGCCTTTGAATTTTCTATTTCTCATTTCCTTCAAAGGATGGTTATTAAAACTCAGAAGGGAGAAGAAAAGGATTATGGGGGAACTCAGCTATTTCTTTACATTTTTTTTAAAAAGTCCATAAACAAAGGATAAATGTTAATCCCTATTACCTCTTGGTTATGGTTTTATTATTTTCTGAAATTATATGTTTGATGAATTTCTAAATTAAAAATTATTACAGCATAATGACTGAAACATGACCTAAAGCACATTGGAGAAGAATACTATCTAAATGTATTTCCAAAATCACCCTAGAGGTCCACACAGTAAAGAGGTCAAGCTTTGTGTTGTATGGTGACTTGTGATCAGATCATGAAACTATCAGAAAATATCAGATTAGATAAGATGGAAATGCTCAACTTTAAACCAAAGATGAGTGCCATGGAATGTTAGTATCATATAGAATATATTTCAAAATTTAAAAATATTCTTAATAATAAAGACATTAAATGAAAGGGTGGATTCAACGTGAATACATACAATTTTACATGGACATAAATAAAAGAGTTATTCTATAAGTAAGCAAAACTCAGAGAACTAAAGGGAGAAATAAATACTCCTTTTTGGTGGAGACTGCAAAAGTTCTCTGTTATTATTACACAAAAAATACACAGAAATTCAGTATGAATATAAAAGACTTCAAAAACATTATGAAGCAACTTGGCCTAGTATAAAACTGTGGAACTTACACACAGAAATGGCAGCATACGCATTCTTTAAAAATACAAATGGTGCATTTATTGAAATACAAGATATGCTGGTCCACAAAACACATCTCTACAAGTTTAAGAGATTTGAAATCATATGAAGTGCATTATATTCTATGGCTCTTATGTTAGCAATAAATAATTGAGGTAAAAGTATGTGTACATGATGATTTTAAGTTTTGGGTTATTTTATATTTGTTATATTTTTAATTAGAAAATACTAAGTTTCTAAAGGCACCAATTTAGCGAGACTTTAATTGAATTTTGAACATTTACCCATTTGTAGATTAAGAATTACTGCAAATAAGTATTGATTTTCTAAATTAAAAATTTGAAAATTCTAGCACAAATGTTATAGAATAAGGTTTGGGAGAAAACCAAGAAAATATCTGTGAAAACTAGAAGAATAAAACTATAGGTCAAACATAAAAGATCCATTTCTCCTCACAATGCTGCTAAATATGTTCTCACTATTGAAAAAAGAAACTAAATACATTGCATTTACAAATATACTGCATATATACACTACATAGTTTTTTAATACATATAAAGTGGTGGGTAAAAGTAGGTTAATAATAATAACAGAATAATTGATATAAAATGAATAATACAATAATTAACAAATAATAATGCAAGAATAAATTTTTTGCATACTCACAACTGTAAACTTACTTTTCCCCACCCCTGTACATGTTTAAAATATATATTATAACATATATAATTAACTTGTAACCAAATTAAATAAGGTCATTAATGACATTTGCAGATAACCCCAGGTCATGATTAAATCGGACTAATATCTTAATCATCAGCACTGGTAACTGTGACATGGTCAGTTCCCACTGAACATAAACAGGAAGGGCCTCCTTGCAATGGAATGCTTAGCGTGAGTGTGCGTGGGTGTGTGTGTGTGCGTGCACATGCGTGTTGTGGGGGATGCACAACGCTGTCAGTTACAGGGTACGTGGTCAAAATATGGTACTTATGGAAAGTTTATTAGCAGCTTAAACAATACAAAGTGTGTAATCTCTATACCCTTCTAATTTTCTGAGTGACGGAAATGTTTTTGCTCTATGTAAAGTGAGCTGCACTAAAAGAAAAACAAACTGTTTCATTAATTTAAAATATCTCCTAGTCAAGATAAAGTAACAGGGGGCTATATTTAAGCTCCCATTGAATCAATAACAATGACAATAACAACAACAAAACCCTGAACAAATTAAGTTTAACAATGGTTTTCAAGATACTGGACATCAGAAACTGAAGAACAGTGATCCCTGAAAGATGGGAATCTCTAAAATTTTCCCATATTTCTGTCTCGAGAAAGTTTCCAGGTCAATGTTTAGGAAATCAGAGCACAGGTAGGGTAGGAAGACTTCCTTAACTGACAATGTGAAGCTGAGAATCCAAGTGGGGGAAGAAAAAATGGATGGTCAAGGTCACAGGGAAACTTTTGGATGATGTGTTATGTGCATTTCCTTGAGTGTGGTGATGGATTCATGGAAGTATACATAAGTCAAGACATTTAATTATACCCTTTTATGTACAATATATTGCATATAAATTAAACTTCAATAAAAATGTCAAAAAAATGAAAGGATATTCCCTTTCGGTGATGAGATGACCTTAATAATGAACTCTTCTTTCCTATTAAGGAAGCTCTTAAGAAGCACAATTAGTAATTAAATTGTTTGTTTTACATGGTATGATAAAATTGGGTAATTTTTGGAGCCTCGTTTACTTTAAAGACCACATGAACTACTCTCACTTCACAACATTACACTGACATGCTATATGTTCCTATCTAGATTGCATACAATTTCTAGTCTAATACCACAACAAGAATATAAAGTATTACATATAATTTTTTAAAGATTTTATTTATTTATTTTCAGACAGAGGGAGAGGGAGAAAGATAGGTAAAGAAGCATCAATGTGTGAGAGAAACATCAATGAGTTGCCTCTCTGCCAGCAACCCAGGCACATACCCCCGACTGGGACTCGACCTGGCGACCCTTTGTTCACAGGCCAGCACTCAGTCCACTGAGACACACCCACCATAACAATGACATATAATTTAATGAAATGAGCATAGATATTACTATTGATTATGTTGTCATTTGTTTTATAGAAATAAATACGGTTTTTGTTATAGTTTTACACATTTAAGTATAATCAAGCCTTTATAATTTCATAACCCATCTCCCATATTTAACTGTAGTTATATTTCCTCATCATTGTATATTATTTTATGAACAGCTGCTCTCATCTTGTTTACATTTTAGCAATTAATTCTAATAACTCATTTATTAAGGCAGGTGACTTTGCTCCTTGACAGTAAAGAAAAAAATCTGTTTAAATTGCTATGATGAAACATTCCTTTTGGAACCTGGGCATTCTGCCATGGCCAAGCCATGCTGTGACTTCTGCTGTGGCCTGGGGAAGGTACAAAACCCAAGTCCCAAGTGGCTGCTGAAAAATTATGATGCACTTACTTAAAATTCTATGTTCAACATATAATTCATAAGATATTTTAGGCTCTGATAAAAGTATTAACTGAAAAAACTCAATTTTGGTTGGAGAGCTACTGGAATTGAAATAGTTACCATAACAGATTTATCATTCAGGATTATCTGGTGTGTTAGTAAAGACATAGATTTTATTCTAAATACACTGAGGAACATTAAAAACAAGACATTGAAACATTTTAAATAAGACATATGAACAAATATGCACAGTAGCATGTCCTCCGTCTCAGCATGTGGGCCAATATTCACCAGAGTGAGGTGAGAGAGGGGGGATCAAGGCCACAGTAGCAAGGAAGACCTAGGAGACATGTCGAAGAAAGGGACAAGTGAGAAATCATCATGGAGGGAGTGTCCTTAGGATACACACACACACACATACTCATTTGTGTATGCATATTATACCTAGATAAATTTATGTTGGTCTCTGTTGTATACTCTTACATAAGTGATTTAATAATGCTATATCTATTTCAATACTGTCATGATTTCAAATTTTTAGTAAAATATACTATCCAGAAATTCATTGTGTTGATGAGCTTTTGGGGGGCTATTAATGGAATCCCACAGCCGCATTAATATTAGACAGAAGAGAACACAGAGAGTAGATGAGAAAAAATTATCTCCCAAATTTAAAAAGAGCATGCAGCTGGAGTGAGATTTGTCCAATGGATCCTTTTTGGAAATATATAGAAATCTTGGCAACACCTGGAATTACCATCAAATATAGAAGTAGTTCTCTACAACTTCGTGTTGTATAAACAATAAAGGAAGAGGTGTTCTTAAAGTGTTGGATAACTTAAGCACAAGAAAATTAGGGCAATACAATTTTTAAATGATTAATTAAGTACCTTAAAATTAAGACCCTGATCAGTTGGTTGGGCATCATTTTGCAAAACAAAAGGTCACATGTTTGATCCCCAGTTATGGCACATACCCGGTTTGCAGGGTCGGTAGTGGTTAGGGTACATATGAGAGGCAACCAATTGATGTCTCTTTCTCACACCCATGTTTCTCTCTCTCTAAAAATCCCCCTCTGTTCCCCTCTCTCTAAAAATAAATAACATCATTAAAAATTTAAACAAAATTAAATTAGGGCTGCACTGAATACAATTTTAAAGATTTAATAAAGCATATAAAAACAGTAGGTATAAACTCTAACATTATTGACATTTGAATACATGATATAATAATTGGTAATCAGAAGATACATATTCTGGTTATGTTTCTTATAGTTGCTCAGTTAGGACTCAGGAAAAACAAGTTAGAGTATTTGTGTTATTTTATATTTCTACAATATTAGTTTATTGAAAATTCCTCATGTAAAAAAAATGTATTATTTTTCCACGTCCTTCAACTAATTGCTAAATTTGTCTCCACAAATCTCCTTAATTTGTATGGAGTTGGTACTAGAAATATATGACCCTGGTCTTGTGATTTAAAACAGCCTTAAAAGAAACCCAGCTGAAACAATGATAGTGATTATTTATTGAGTACCTCTACAAATTAACATTGCTGAATTTTAGCTTAATTAATTATTGACATAAATCCCCAGATTAGCCTTTCTTATTCTCATTTTACACAAGAGAAAATTAACTCTATTAACCAATGTTCAAGGAATGATCATGGAAATAGCTTATTTAGAGCATATGTAATAGAAAGTAATTATAAGGACATTTTTCATCTATAGATTTCAAGACAAAACAATCTTGCCCAAAGAGTCATTTGGTACTCCTAACTCTGTTAAGCAAGAGGAACTTCTGTTCCCAGTAGCTCTTTATTGCCTTCTCAATGTTTGTCAGCATTTTTATTCTAAGGGAACAGCTTGCAATAGTGTGACAGCAACTCTTTGGGAAATTGCATGCACACTTTGCAAAAATCTAAAACGTAATACCACTTAAAGTTTCAGGTGCCCTGGGACTGTTCCCAGCTGTTCATCTGTATATCTGCTTGCCTCAATCAATACTCTATTAGGTGAAACAGTTTTGTAGCACTGAGCCATGAAATGGTGTAACTAGTTTTTCCATCCGGTTGCTTTATTAAAGGACAAGGGGCCTGGGTATGTTATGTTCCTAGAAAAATATAGAAAATAGATCTATTTAATTATCATAAATAAAGTCAATCTTGTATGATATTAAATTTAATGAAGAGCAGTTCCTATCATCACTGGAAGATCATCTGGGGGCTCTTACAGGTTTAGCTGAATTTTGTTCAGGCGCTATTGACGCTACTGGCTGCATGCATTGCCAGTTCTTTATACTGCTCCAAATGAACCACAGTTCAAAGTTTTGATTTGCACAGTCTGCTTAGATCAGCTCTCAGAAGGAAGGCAAATTATTACTATTTTAGTGAGAGATTCACAAACAATTGTCCTTATCATTATGAGAAATGCATCATTGGGTTTTATATGGTTCAGAGAGTTATGAAGGCTTCTAACATTTTGATTGCAAGATAATATCCCAGGCATAAGAAATATTCTAAATTTAAAGTAATAGTAATATCATACTCAATGGGCAAAATTGTTGACCATTAAAGACAAGGCTAATGGTATTTTTTTAACTATTGACATTTTGCAAGTCTTCTTTCCAATTTTTTTGAAGGAGTTTGTCATAAAAGGTATGTGGAGGAATACTAATGAGATCGAAATAAAGTAAAATGACATAGGGAATTTGTGAGTGGTGTTATTCCAGAAACTGCTGAGCTGATATCACTACCTTTTGGCCTTACATTTACCTGTGCTGAGCTACTTGGCAGTCAAGGATTGATTAGATAGATAGATAGATAGATAGATAGATAGATAGATAGATAGATATTTTAATATTTTTATTTTATTCATAATGGCTGGCATTATTTGGATGTTTAATATTGCCCAGATATTATGAGAATTTTTCATCCTATTATTAATTCACATGGCAAATGGGAAATGTGTAATATTATTATCTTTTTTGTACAGAAAAGAAAATAGAGACTTCTAAATGTTTATCTAATGTTACAAGACCTCTAAAGGTCAAAAGCAGGTTATATAACTTCAGAACATTTTATTGTCATAATGTTTGAGTGTCTGTCCATTGAGGGGTAAATTATATGAGGACTCAACATAAGAGAATTAAACTAATAACAAAAGTTTTACAATTGTATTTCTATTGCCATTATTTTAGTAAGAAGTATTCATAATAAGCTATTGTTGTATAATTCAATGGTTTCCCTTTTGTTTGGCTTATCTCATCTTGCAGCAAAGTTTTTATGTGACTCTTAGGATTAGTTTTGACACCTTTTAAAAAGGCTTATTAATAGAAAATTATTGAAGTTGTTTTTAGATTTGAAGGAGATAATGTATGCAAGCCCCCAGTAAATAGACTTATTTATTATGAGTCAACATTATTTCCTTTTCACAGTTCCTCCTTAATTAAGTGAAAGAAAGAAATGCATGTTTAAGAACTATAATCATAGTCCTTAGGTATCTTAGTTGGTCTGAATAGCTAACCATAATTTACTGATTTTACTGATCTTATTGTTAATATTGATTTTGTTCATGGTTAATTATTTTATTGTTGTTCAATTACAGCTGTCCCCATTTTCCCCTCAATACTCCCCACTACCCTACCCGCCCCCACCCCCCACATTCAATCCTCCCCCCCATTGTCTTTGTCCATGGGTCCTTCATACATGTTACATGATGACCCTTCCCCTTCTTTCTCCTGTTATTTCCCTCCCCCATGCCCTCTGGTTATTGTCAGTTTGTTCTTTATTTCCACATCTCTGGTACTATTTTGCTCACTTGTTTGTTTTGTTGATTAGGTTCCACTTATAGGTGAGATCATATGGTATCTCTCTCTCACTGCCTGGCTTATTTCACTCAGCATAATGCTCTCCAGTTCCATCCATGCTGTCGTGAAGGATAGTAGCTCTTTTTTCTTTCTGCTGCATAGTATTCCATTATGTAAAAGTACCACAGCTTTTTGATCCACTCATTTTCATGATTAATATTTATTAAGCTGATATTTGATAGATTGTACAGTGTCAACCTGTGAAGCTGAGGATTGTGTTCCTGGTACCAATTTTGCCTTATGGCTTTAAGTTGATCAAGAAGGGATTTGGAAGGCAGAAGCAAAGCTGGGGAATTACACTTGGAAGGTCATTGCAGTTAGGCACAGGGCTGACCATCACAGAGATGCTTGTTAGGTTCCATTTAAACTCCTCCTACCTGACTTAGCATCCAACTCATCTTCCCATCTTCAGGAATAGCGGCCTCAGGTGCACCCCAGATGCTTGGCTAGAGACCTACAGAGGTAGCACCTGCACAGAGGGAACAGCTTCCTGTAGATTTATACACAGGCTTCCCCTTCGTGATTTCATTTGATTTGATTGATGCACTTTTCTCTTTCTGATTTCCTTGCATGCTCCAGCTTCTTCACCCAAGCCAGTGCTTCACATCAACAGATTAAGGATTCTCTCCATGATTCTTAACTCTTTGTTACAGACCTTCTCTTCTCTATCAACTTCCACTTGTACATAAGATCTAATTCTTATATAAATCCATTATTTTCATAATATTTATAGTGTTTCTCTTGCTTTGAGTAAATACTACCCAGCACAAATATACAAAAATGTGTAAATTCAGCAGTATATATTTTCCAAATCTCATTAAGTTTTTCTTTGGCTCTGTTTCATAAATTGTTCCTTTTTATACACATTATTAATTTTATTACAGAGTATATTTTTACATTTTTCTTACTAATTCTTCTGACTTCTACTTACTAACTTAAACCTAAACCTGAGACTTCTTGTCCAGAGGTAGGGGTTATTCAAATTAACACAGAGTCATATTCTTATATTCCTTACATCCTCATCTGACATATAAATCTTAAGTGGAGATCATAGTTGTGACAACCCTTTTTTATTATTTTCAAAATATAGACTGTTATTGCAGATAATGCAGCAATATGTAGGATGGCATGTATGAATTATAGTATTCACTCCTTTTGGTGCCTTTTTAGATAATTAGGAAGCTAACAACACAATATTTTAGGGATTGTAGAGGGTTCTGGAGTATTCTTAAGAACTGAGCTTAGGAATCAAGAGACCACCGGACACTGTGATATCTGAATGGAATGCCATCAAAGCAGAAAAGTGTGGGACAGGACAATAGGTGACCATGAAAGTTTCAAGTGGTGTTTTACACAAATCATTAGTTCTTTGGGCTGGGCATGACAGAGAAAAAAATATTATTCAGATCTATGCAAAAAAGAAAGCTACAAAGTATACACTGAAGAAGAGAAAGAGACCACTGACTGTTTGGTGTCATACATCAGAACTGGCACTGAATGCAGAACCCCATCTGCCTTGCTTTTTTTTGTTGTTGTTATTGTTGCTGTTATGTTGAGTGTCATCTCCTAGAAGCCCAGGGAAAAATTAAAAGTGTATAATAAAAGGAATGAATAGTTGGGGATGCTGTGCAAAATAGAACTGTTTAGGTCAAAATTAATGAATGCCAGGCTAGGGCAGTATTCCTGAAAGGGTTGGTATTTAAAAATATAAGTACTTAAACATAAATTATAAGAATATGGCTTGGGAATCTACATTTCCAATAAGTATTTGGATAAATAGGGAGGTATCTTTTGAGCAAGGAAATTATGTGTGATTACAGCTGTGCTTTCAGGAGAGGAACTCATTGGCCAAGCTGTGGAAAATTTGGAAATTAAGCTGTGTCTTAGCAAGAATAATGTTGGCCAGAAACAATGTGGTTAATAATGGGAATTGATGAAACAACAGAAGCACAAGTTATCTGTTTCTGTTTGAATAAAAGACAGGGGAACTAAAAGGGTAATGGAAAAAATAATAATAAAGATTAAATAAAATACAAAAAATGCAAATAACATAGAAAACAAATATGAATAAATAATATAATGTTTAACAGCAAGGGTATTGAAGTGATACAAGCTTATATTTGTTTCCTGACTCCAGCACATGACAATTTTGTGATCTTAACTGTTACACGTTTCTCTTGTAATTTCCTCATCATTAAAATATTAACAATTATATCCAAGCCTAGTTTTATTGCGACTTTTAAAAGAAATAAATCTGGTGGATTGCTTAGTGGCCATCCTTAGCAAATGCTGTAAATTATTATAACTACTTCATCTTCATGAAATAAAGAATATCACATAATGGATATGAAAGATAAATATGTTGTTTTGGAATTCTAAGTATGGTATATTCTTCAGCTGAATCAAAGTAACTGAGAATGACATCTTCAAGGTGCTTTCAATATGATTTGAACATTAAAGGTCACATTTATTGCTCAAATGAGCATTGTATGCTTGCAGAAGAATGCTGTCTACCTCAGTCTTCAATAATTCAGCTGTTTTTAACTACAGGTTTCCCCCAGTCTCAGATAGCAGAGTGTTTCCATGAAACCTTTGGTAAATAGACAGTGTACAGCTAAAAAGCAGTGACCTTTGGACCCATCTTGCTAACAGATGCACAAAATAAATGGAGATAAAGAAGAAGTACTCATATACACAGTTCATAGTTAGGGTGGTTTGATGCTGATACTGAATGGGTGTAGTTTTGGGGGAAGGAGCTTGTCGGAGCCACTCTCACAGCTCAGGGTCATGATGTCTCTACATAGGCTCTCTCAAAAGAAACGCTGAATGTTACTTGTGCTTTTTACCTTCTTTTTTTATTTTTGTACAAGTGAATATCATCTTCAGATTTCTTCCATTAGTGAAAACCGGTACAAATGTAGATCTTTCATAAGAGTGAAGTGACCTAATGCCAACTTTCAAAAAGTAGGAAATGCATGTATTTAACAAATTATCTATTACAGCAATAGTGATTATTACATTTATCAAAAGTCCTTTTGAATTAATTTGTGTTTATAGGTTAGGAACAAATAATCATATCAGATACGTAAATGTCAAGTACTTTCACACACTGACTTATTTCCAGAATATGGTGTCTTAAGAATAATTTAGGTGAAACCACTTACCTATTCCTCCACACAGAGAGAGGGTGCCAGCGTGTTGAAGGATACCCTCTGTTATATGAATGACGAAGCACCATGTATCAACATGGCCGTGGCTCCTCTCTGCTTTTCTGTGTACCAAGTGCCTTGGTACATACTACCAGATATATTCTAAGTATAATTCTAGGCCCTCCATTCACACTAAAATATTTGTACCTGAGAACCCCCACACTCATCCTTTTAATCTAAAACTTTCATTGAAAGAATGGGCTTTGGAATTACAAGGACCTGCCTGTTTTCAAATCCTAGTTCTGTCAAGTAATTATTTGGTCTTGAGGAAATACCTAATTTTTAAAATCTCTGTGTCTTAATATAAACAATTAAGCTACTGTTTCTTCATTGTCAGAATATTTTAAAGGAAAATGATAAAGTGTATAATATTTCAGTGCAGTTCAAAGGGCTAGTAGTTTACCTGGTAACTTTGTGTGGTTCACACAAAGTTCGTGGTTCAGAAGTCTTCTCTTCCTCAATGCACTTTATTGCTATCTGTCAGCAAAGCATTATAATAAATTTTAATGATCACCCAGTGAAATGGTATCCCCTAGAGCTGGGTGGTATACATACAACACAGACAATAGTCGGCCAACCCCAAATGGTTGGCAAGCAGTAGGTGTCAATATATCATTATAATAATAATTTCCCACTTACAAAGCCTGAGAAAATGGGAAGAATTTCAACCTGTTCGGATGGTAGGTGAGTGTAAGAATTACTACATGGTAGTTCATGTCCTCCATGCTAAACCCAGCTCCAAATGACTTTTGACTTTTTTTCTACTCCCAAATTACTCAGACAATACTAGTTCGTGAAACAGTACAAACAAAATACTGCAATTCACTCATTTTACTTCAGCATCCAGGAAAGTGAAAGGTGGATTCCCTGTGTTAGCTGTAATCACAAGTTTCCCCTGGGACAAGTTATGAGCTGCGTAGCTCTTCCTTTTGATCTTCTGCTCAATCTTAGTCATTAGTGTGGTCTTTCATTTCTAATGGCCTTATCTTGCACGTTGTCTTCCTTTTGATCTACCCCAAATTAATTTGAACTGGAGAAAATGAGGATATATATCCTAAACATGTGTAAACATAATTATGCTTATAATTTCAAATAGAAAATGTGTTTAGCTTCCTATTTTCCTGAATTGTTCAGCAGAGGGACTTTTTGTGAACTGTGAGATTGTGTGAAAGCTAATGAGTGGTGAGGCCCAGCAAACTTTATTTACTCTTCCTTCTACAATTTGGTTACCTTTATTGAACTGGGATTTAAAACAGGATAAATGCTTTCCACTAAACAGTATAAAATCATTGACTGTCTGCTTGATATTATCATATCTCTGCTTTGAAGTTGGACTAACTAAAGGCACACTTTTTACAAGTTGAAAACAGAGTCAGAAATTTTATTCTCTTTTGATACTTTATGTTTAATTTATATTAATGCATATTTTAGAAAGTCATTTTAAATGTTATTTGTCTTCAAATAATACTAGAAGAAATCATTCATCTTCATGAAAATAAGTTCTTTATTTTGTTAATGCTTTATTACATTATTTACAGTCCTGTAATGCTTTATTACAAGGTAATATTACAAGGTAACTACCTTTTTATAAAATAAATTTAAATTAAAATAAACATCTTATTTATTGTTTAGCATTCTCTATCAACTCTTAAAGGTGATCAGTTTTAATAAATTATATCTTAACATTACTCAATAGTCTATGGTCAAAATAAGTTGAGATTAAGTTATTCTTAGATTCACATTTATTATAAAATATAATGTGTATAATTTTAACACAAAGTATCCACAGTACAAAATTGAATGTTTTTACTAAACATGTAGCACCTTCTCAGTTTAGTCAAATAAGTAATGATAGAACTATTCTTTACAAAACAATCATTGTGTGTCAAACAATTTACATGCGCTATCTCACTTGGCCCTAATAATAACCTTATAAAATAGGCATTAAAATTATCCTCAACTTACAGATAAGAAAACAGACATAAGATGATATTGTTGCCTTTGGTAGGCATCAAATTAAATATATGTTTAGCAACACCAAATAGGTAATTTAGTCTGGACTAAAATCACTGGGTCAGACTAATAAGAATAAATGAAGTCCCAATGTAGAATTACAATTAATGCAAACATACATAATACAAGCAAATGTAGTTATTATATACATATTTATGCATGTATATATGCTTATATTACATACCCTTGCATTAATTCTAATAAAACATGAATGTATATATATCTATATGTTTATGTAGAGAGAGACCTTCAATTTTCAATATAATATTTAGTGGGTCCTTATATTAATATCTAGTGCCCTCTCACTAGATAATTGCTGATAAAACAAAGGAAAACAACACAGAGCTGATGCTATCCATGCCCATTGGTTTTCTAACTCATCATAATTTTGTGCTTTCCACTGATCTTCAGACTCTCATATCATTTCACATTGAAATGGCTGTTTTATACTGCAATGTCTGTATTGATTATAAAGAGATCTCAGTCTCTCTGTGTGTAGTGGCTCAGTCAAGGTCTCCATTAATTTTTTCTATTGACTATCTAGTCTCATCTTTACTAACTACTGTGCAGGTTCGATAAAGCATAAGCTTATAAGAGTCTACTTTTCAAAAATGCCTTTCACACCTGCTCTGCAGCTCAGCAGCACCAGGAAATAAAATAGAAGCCAACGCTTAGTGGGAGGATCATGTCTAAACAGAATTATCTCTACAAAATGATCTTATTCTGTTCAGAAGTTACTGTCACTTTTACTTCATATCATGGTAAGCCTTCCATCCCTCCCACTGCAGCAGCCCAGGTTTTTGTTGTATATCTATTATTTCTACTCTTCTACATGAAGTAAAATTGTAAATATTAACAATAAATGTGTTTTTATGTTATTTGTAATTTGCTTTGAGGCACTCCAGAAAAAAGTGATATAAAATGCCTTTGTATGTTAGTTAGCTCTCATATCTACCTTGGGATACTTAATTTTGCAAGCTCTCTAATCAATAATGTACCTCCAGTGGCACTGTTCTACAGTTGCTTGTTTATGGTTATATGGCCTTCACCAAGATAAATGAAAATATATGTCCCTGAAAAACCATGCACCCAAATGTTCATAGCAACATTATTCATAATAGCCCCAAAGGAAAAAACGATCCAAATGTCCATGAACTGATAAATCAGTCAATAAAACGAGGTATAAGCATACAATGCAATCTTATTTGACAATGAAAAGACATTAAATAGTGATAGCAGATACAACAAGGATGAACCATTAAAACATATGCTAAGTGAAAGAAGCCAGTCACTAAGGGTCAAAAATTGCATAATTCCTTTATATTAAATGTCCAAAACAGGCTAATCTACAGAGATAGAGAATAGGTTGTCCAATTATAAATTGATCTCACAATTTACCTCTTAGAGGCTAATATTATTTCTATCACTTTTTAAGATTTGGGGGAAATCATATCTTTCTATAACCCCAAAGAACTGACTGCAAACTATGTAGGCAGTTTATTTCATTTTTGTTGCTATTAGGTTGCATAACTCAGAAACTTTAGAGCAAAGTTAATTGCAAGCTGGCAAGATAGTGATAAGGACCCCACAAAAATAAGGTAACGGTTCTCAGAGAAGCTGTTTTTATAATGCCTTACTTCTATCACAAGTTATGAGAGTGAAATTTAATCACAAAGTTTTTACCAACATCAAGTCAATTTTGTTGAATTTTTATGATATAAAAGATATTCGTCCAACACATGAAGTGTAGCGTGATACGACCTTTAAGACCCTTTCTACATTTTAGAAGTTAATATTTTTTTCATTTTACTTTTTATTACTTTGAAAGTCTTATAATGTAGAAAGTAGAGATGGAGTGAGGGGTGAGCAATGTTCAGTTTAAAAGGATGTTGAATGCTATACTCTCTCTGTAAAATCAAAATTGTCAGGATCTGGGAAGCAGAGTATATAGTCCCGAAATTTCAAACCTGATATATAAAAGGTCCTTTCATCTTTTCCCATTACATTTTACTGCTCTGGTTCTGTAGTTACTGTTTCTCAAAAGCATGAATGCTTCACAAACAGGTCCAAACTGAACTGGTAAAAATAATTGACAGATTAAATCAGCCACCCTTTTATAATAGCTTTAATATTTTACTTGAATGTCATGTGAGAATAAAGTTCAAGTTATTTAGAGTTTCCGGCCTCATAATCCTGGTGACATAATTAAGGTCTTTAGTGATCTGATAAAGCCAATACCATCTGGGTCAGCCTCTTAAGCTGAAATTGGGGAGGATATGATGCTCAGGTCACTGGTTCATGCCAACATCGGTGAATCTGAATTAAGGGCAACACCTGCAAGAATGAGATAAATAACTACACTTCAGCTCCTGAGGACAGCAATGGTGTCTTATATATTTTTTTTATAGCCCAAGCAACTTAGCTTGGACCTGGAACATAGCTGATACTCCATATTTAGAGCTTTAAACTAGGGGATCCTGAAGGCTAGGTATGAAATTTTGTGTCTCATATACATGGAAGATGTAGAGGCACAGAGCAATTAGAATATGAGAGAGAACAAATGAGGAGCCTGTGGTCTCACACATCAGGAAAGAGGCAGAAACAGGAAAAGAGTTACAGAAGACAGAAACACAAAAATATTCAGAGACAGAGAATACTTTCTTCTGTATATGTATGGAAGATTTCTGCAGTGAAACAAGACTTTACCATGTGCGCTATGATTTAAACCCTGCCTTTCTTTCTTCTGTTACCTCCACTACTTTCTTAATGACACCTCGGCAAGCTGAGCACACTGGCGTTCCACCCTTTCCTCAAACACACCAAGGACTCCGCCATCGCAAGGCATCCTCCTGCCCCTTACTCTTCCCTTGTCTGGATTCCTATTTCCCCAGTTCTTCATGTGGCTAGGTCTATGTTCTCAAGGTCAACGGCATGTACAGACAGGGACGGAGCTCCCTGCGTACCTCTTCTAAAGAAGCCCACTCCAGCCTCTCCCGCCTCCAGTGGCATGTCACCGATATGTTTTCTTTATGGCACCTAGCTATGCTGAATGTTAGTTTACTTATTATATACTTTTCAGAACCAGATATTAGTTTACTTATACCTTTTTATTGTACCAGAAGGAAACTCCACAAACAAGGACCTTGTCTAGCTTTCACACCTGGAACAATATCTGGCACCTAGCAAGTATTCAATCAGTTATTACTGAATAAAAAATGAATACATATGAGCATAATTGTCATTTTAATATCTTGGTCAAGTAGAGAGTTACGGATATATCAAAATGTAAACATGGCACACAAGTAAAATGACTCTGTTGTTAACTAACATCCTCTAACTTGGTTCTCTAAATTGACCAACTTGATTTAATAAATATTCAGATAATTATCATTAAACAAATAAATTCCAGTTTGGGGGCATTTTTAGTGGAGTTGTGATTGAGGTGGGTAGGAAAGAAAGGTTTTTATTCTTACCCAAACTGGAGTCGGGTCTGGTTAGGCAGCTGGCACTTTGGATTGCTGCGCATGAACCAAAGCAGGTACAGATCATGCTGGTATTCCGTGTGTGGAGGGAACGGAGAAAAGAGTGCAGGAAAGACAGTAACACAGTTTGGAAGGTAGAATCTGGAAACAGCTTCCATGGAAGAGTAATAGTTAAAATAACGACATCCTGTGCCGTTAGTGAGCCACTACTCTATGCTAGGCGCTTGACTAGCTGATGCTTGTTTTGTAGTGAGCATTAGCTCAGTGCTTACAACGTATTCCAAGAGGGAGGCACTGGGACTGCCTCCTGTAAGTAGATGGGTTGTTATAGAACTAAGCATGCAAGAGCTCTCTACTACATTGGCATGAAACCAGGAATATTTACTGAGATCAAGCCAGGAGTCTTCATCTACCTTTATTCTTGAAGGTTATGTTAAAATATACTATGATAACAAAGTTATGCTTTCCCCCCTCATTTGTCTCAAATATATAAAGCCATTTTACCCTAGCAAGTTGTGATGGCAATCATTTAGATAAAACAAAAAGTTTCTTTTACTCCCTTTTCTAAACCCTTTATTCTTCTAAGCAAACATCAGTGGAAGACAGTGTGCTTTTTTCCTTTGTGATGCCATATGAATCTACTTACTCTGTGGAAGACAAGTATTCCTTTAAAGTACAGGCTACAGGAGAGGAAAAGGAATAATCTAGTGTTATTTGAGAGAACTGTATACTCAGCTGTTCCTTGCTTTTAATAAGTTCTGTTTCATTTCATTAGGAAAGCATCCCTTTCTTGTTATTGTTTTCCATTCATTTCTTTTTTAATTTTCAGGAAATAAACTGAAAAAAACAAATTTTTTTACAATTCCTCCACTTTTGAGAATGTGACCTGCCTGACTTCCTGTACCCTTGTATTTATTTCTGCCAAGAACCTTTGAATTCACAGCAGATGTCGATCAATCTTTTAGTCACCTTAATATTCATATTTAGCGAAGCCCCACCAAACAGTAAGCTCTTTGGGGAAGACAACTTACTAAGTCTGAAACTATGAGGAATCTGACATGTTATCACACTTGCAGCAAGTTAGCCTGTCAAGGTGTTGAGTGCGTGTATGCGTGTGTGTGTGGTGCACATGCATGCATACCACACCATACGTGTAACTCTGCTCTGACCAGAAATCACACTTCCACACTTTTGTTGTATGGCACGACTCTCTAACCAACTGAATCACACTGACCAGGACAGTTTAAATACATTTTATGAGAATAAAAATATAATATCGTTCCTTTGTTATTGCTTTCTAGAAGGAAAAAATAGTCTATACATACCAGAGACCTGTGGATCAGGAAGCAGGTCACTTAATCACAGAGCCTGTTTTGTGTTTTGTGTCATTTATCCACTCTTAATGCCCTACAGGGTGACCCAATGAGGTCAGATATACCACAGAAAGAAAAGAACCCCAAATTATAGAACTCAGAAACTTATACAGGGCACTGGTGCATCTGCCCTCCTGGTTTCCAGAGAAAGAGAACTATTTTGCTTTGGAATATAAACAAAAACTATCTGGGAAGAGGGAAATTTTCTACGGTGGAAATAAGTAAATGCTCCAGGAGAGATATGAACTTAAATTACTGCAGAACAATATACTACCTCTAACATGCAAGGCATGTTTGCTAATTACTTATAAAGCCCACTTTGCGCAGAAATGTGAAAATATTCATAGCTATGTTTTCAGACATAACCATTTCTCTCTGAAGTGTGTATCTCCATTTTCCAAATGGTATTGAATGAATGAATTGTTTTACGGTATTCTTTTACTCCCCGATTCTGTTTTTCAGGTATTCTAAATTCCTCTTGTGAACATGTTCTCTCCCTAATAGACTGCAAAGCCTCTGTAAGCATGAGATATATTTTATCATTCTTTTGGAATCACACTGTTAGTAATAGTACTAGATGCATGATGTTACCCACTAAATGCCTGCTGGCTGTCCAGGCTCTCCAGTTAGTCAACATCAGGAGGAAAAAAAAATCCATGTTTTTGATATTTTAATGTAGATGATTTGATGATACCTTTTTAGAAGGTATAAAACTGTAGGCCTTGTTTCCTCCCTCCCTCCCTCCCTCCCTCCTTTCTTTCTTTCTTTCTTTCTTTCTTTCTTTCTTTCTTTCTTTCTTTCTTTCTTTCTTTCTTTCTTCCTTCCTTCCTTCCTTCCTTCCTTCCTTCCTTCCTTCCTTCCTTCCTTCCTTCCTTCCTTTCTTTCTTTCTTTCTTTCTTTCTTTCTTTTTTTCTTTCTTCTTTCTTTCTTTTCTTTCTTTCTCCTCTCTCTCTCTCTCTCCATAGTGCAGAAATGTATCTCCATGATATAATGTAGATGTCTGTTTGAAGGAGGTTGGTTTCAATACTTAGAACTAGTGACTTTTCAAAGATACTCCCATGCCATAGCTCCCATCGAGTTACCACTTATCCTGTGTCTGGCTCTATATTAGGCATTTCTTCCATACATTTTGTGACTTTTTAATCTTTGTGTTTTTTTTTTTTTTTGTATTCAGGTTCTGAGTATAGTTTAAAGTATTCATTGGAGCATTCTTTTTGAAATTCACTCAAAAGGATTAGTTAGGCAGCCTGAGTAGAAGACCATCTAGGCAATCTGTCTTTCTCTTATTTGTTAATTTATTGGTTTATAGGAGACACAGTGTCCTTTGTTGCTGAGTTTATCTTTGAAATATTGCCCATAAATCTGTAATTGCTACACATGAAGGATGGTAGGGTAGTTTCCCATTACTAGTTACAGTGGCATAATTATTTTTTTCAGACACAGTATGAGCTCTTTTTTGTCCATCAGAAGACACATGATGCTAAAATATGGTGCTAAAATTTTAAAAACCAATATGTCCAGACATCATGTTCTTATCCAATGTACAATGAGAGAAATAAGGATATAAACAACTTGGCATGTGAGACTCTGCTTGCTTCTGCTATCTTCCCCTTCAAGAAAAGATTTAAAGTGTGGTTATCTGTCCCCACTCCTCTATGTCTGTTCTGTTCAAAGGTTGAGTTTCTAGGTGGCACCAAAGTGTTTGTGGCAAGATGATGTGATTGGTGTTGCTGTTCTCTATCATTTGCATTGATATCAAGGTTTTCCCCCTGATCCATTTCTCCCTTGGGACATGCTAGGTACTTTCCAAACTGAACATAGTAGGAATGCTTTGGGATGTAATAAAAATAGACTACACTATTAAATTTAAAAGTTATTGTGTTAGATGGTTATCATCAATTAAGATGGCAAAAAAAATTGGCATCCCTCCTATTAAGAGACAAGTATTAACTCTCCTCTCCTTTCATCTCCAAGTGCATTCATATTTGCTGGGATGATAGAATGCATTGGAATTGGCATTACGGGCATTCAGGCTAAACCAAAAGAAGCTTGAATCCTCAAAGAGAGTTTTAGTGTTAATCAGTTGGTCCTCCAATAAATTTATTTCACAATTTTTATCAGGAAAATGGTTCAGTTTTAATTCAACAGTATTCTAAATTTGATATAATTGCACTGAAGTTTAAAACAGTATGCTACAAGAACTCTTCTGTTTACTATTTTATCTACTTCAGTTGTCAGATGGCCTTTCTCTTCTACTCAGATCACTATGAAATGTCTTTTAAGATAATGAAAGAGAAGAATATTCACCACTGCCCTTTTTAGGAAGTTGTGTGTATGTGTGTGCACGCGTATTTTGGGATGGGTATTTATCACAAAATGACAAATAATCTTGGAGTAGCTTCATTTTCTTTTTTTTAAAGATAATATGTTTTAGTTATATCAACTTTAATAATATTAGAAGTTATACTTTGTTTTTAAAATATTTTTCTTTCTTTCTGGATAGGAATTTTTTTATATTGTTAAAATTATTTTTGCTAGAACTTTTACAATATATGTTTGTAAAAATTCTTACCATAGACCATCTTGTATAAGAAAACAAAAACTAAGAAAACATTTAAAAAATCAATAATTTTGTACTACATCAAACTAAAAAGATTCTGTACAGCAAAATGAAACCAACAAACTAAAAAGATAACCCATAGAGTATGGAAAAATACATTTGAAAAATATATATCTGGTAAGAGGATAATAGCCAAAAGAATTCATACAACTCAATAGCAAAACACACACACAAACAAAACAATTTAAAAATCAGGGACCATGTATAAAGGACCCAGGGACAAAGCCAAAGGGAGGTAGGATTGAGGGTGGGAGGTTGGGGTGGATAGGGTAGGAGAGAGTGGTGGGAGGGAAATGGAGACAACTGTATTTGAATAACAATAAAAAATCAATATGTAAAATAAAAAAAACTATAGTTAAAAAATAAAGTGTAACACAGTAGTTAAAAAATAAAAATAAAAATGGGCGAATAGACATTTCTCTAAAGATACATAAAAGGGCAACAGGTACATACAAAAAAATGCTCAATACCGCTACCCATTAACAAAATGTAAATTAAAACCACAATGAGATATACCAAATGTCTGTTAAAACAGTTGTTATTAAAAAAAAACTGGGGATAACAAATGCTGGCATGGATGTGGAGAAAAGAGAACCCTCATGCACTGTTGGAAGGACTGTAATGTGCTACAGACAGTATAGAAATAGTATGGAAGTTCCTCAAAAAAATTAAAAATGAAACTACTATATGATCCAGCAATTCCACTTCTGGAAATATATTTAAAGGAAAAAATATTAACTCTCAAAAAGATATCTATGCCCCTATTTTATAGCAGTATTATTTACAATGGACAAAGCATGAAAACAACCTAAGTAGTCATAGATGGATGAATGGATAAAGAAGTTGACACATGTTTATAAATATATATTTTCATTGTGTGTTATGTGTGTGTGTGTGTGTGTGTGTACACACACACACAATGGAATATTTTTCCGCTATAAAAAATGAAACAACCCTACCATTGATGACCTTGGATGGATAGATGGACCTTGAAAAAACAATGCTAACTGAATAAGTCAGACAGAAAAAGACAAATACTTTATGATCTCACTTATATGGGAAACCTAAAGAAAGAATAATGGAACAACCTCACTGAAAGATGATCAGACTTGTGGTTACCAGAAATAAAGGGTGAAGGGAAGGATAACTAGAGGAAGGTGGTCAAAATGCAAAGGTTCAGTTATAAATAAATAAATGGTAGGAATATAATGTACATCATGGTGACTATAGCTAATATTGCTTTATAATATATAGGAAAGTTGTTATGAGTGTGAATTCTAAGAATTTTCATGACCAGGAAAAATATTTCTTTCTTTTTTTCTTTTTTTTTATTGTGCCTATATGAGAAGGTGGATGTTAGCTCAACCTATAGTGGTAGTCATTTCATAATATCAATCTATCAACCAAATTATCATGATGTATGCCTTAAACCTATACAGTGATATATGTGGATAATTCCTCTATAAAACTGGGAAGATTTAAAAATACCCTTCACAACATGAAAAATTGAAGTCTTTAGTGGTAAATATATTTATAAAGCTGTTCAAGATATTTACACTGAAAACACAAACTATTGCCCTGGGTAATTACAGGATTCTTGGATAAATGCAGATATATAGCATGTTCAAGGATAACAAAATAAATATTATTAAAGTGTTATGGATAGACAAACTATGGTATATCCATACAATGGAATAGTATTCAATGATTATAATAAATGAGCTATCTAACTATGAAAAAACATGGACAAATGTTCTTTGTGTATTTCTAAATGAAAAAGCCAATTTGAAAAGGCTACCACTGTACTGTTCCAAATACATGGCATTCTGGAAAAGGCAAAGCTATGGAGACACTAAAAACGTCAGAGGGGAAGAAGCAAGGGATAAATAGGTGAAGTATTAAAAATTTTCAGGGCAGTGAAACTACTTCTTATGATAATATAATTATGGATGCAATAAAATCCACTACTTGTGAGTGTATAGTGCAATTTATTTACTTGGATTCTGTGAGATATTCCCTTTCTATTAAACCAAAAATAAATAAATAAATAGGCCATATAAATATGCATTTTTGTGTCACTTAATTGTTTTATTTAATTTTTTTGTTATTTTTTAAGCAAAATTAGAAAAATGCACTAGGGAAGGATTTGATTTAGAAACTCAATTAAAAAAACAAAGATACATATTTCAGTTAAACATAAAAATAAATGTTTTTTTTTTCAGAAGGATTCAATGAGGAAATGAAATTCTTAGAATCATAGCAGTGGCCAAACATGAGCTGAGTGAGAACATCATGTAGAATTTGTAGAAAAGAATATAGTTTATTACATGTTATTATTTTTAACTTGCAATAAACTTGAATTATGTGCACAGCAAGACAGATTTAGATCAGTGTCATGAACTACACAGCATCAATATCCAATGAACTTTAGTTTCTTCTATAAAATAACACATTCTTAGAATTCACTGCCTTTTAAGGAAAAAATGTTATGTTATACTGGTATTTGGGATTTTTTTACTTTTTATTGAATTTATTGGCATGATCCTGGTTGACAAAATTATATAGGTTTCAGGTGCACAATTCTACAACACATCTTCTGTACACTGTATTGTGTGTTCACCGCTCAAGTTGAGTCTCCATCCTTCACCCTTTTCTGCTGTATACCCTCCCCTACTACTCCCTCCCCTCTATGAGTCTGTCATTATTTTGCTTGTTAGTTCAATTTGTTCATTAGATTCCACATATGAGTGAAGTCATATGGTACTTGTCTTTCTCTGACTGGTTTATTTTATTTAGCATAATACTTTCCATGTCCATCCATACAAAGGGTAAGATTTCCTTCTATTTTTATGGCCCAGTAGTATTCTATTGTGTAAATGTACCTCAGCTTGGGATTTTTTAACTCACAGGTATTCTGACATTATCGCTCCTTTTCTCCCAAAATTGAGTTGACTCTACATGAACATTAAATTCCAAATAATTGGAGCACCAACTTTGGTAAAAACCAGACATCTACCATTAATCAAATAACAAAGAAAGAAGGAAGGAAGGAAGGAAGGAAGGAAGGAAGGAAGGAAGGAAGGAAGGAAGGAAGGGAGGGAAAGGAAAGAAGGAAGGAAGGAAGGAAGGAAGGAAGGAAGGAAGGAAGGAAGGAAGAAGGAAAGGGAGAAAGAGGTGAAAAAGAAATAGCAATGCATGTGGAGTAACATAAGTAAAAACATCCCTGTGTGAATCCTGATTTTACATTCACCTGAGCCCTTGGACATGTCATCTTACCATTGGAGCTCCCACTCCCTTATACATAAAGTGCAGATAATAAAGCCTTCCATGGGGAACTGATGAAAACTGAGAAAAGCTCTTTACACACTCTTAAGTGTATACTGCTGATAAGCATTTATATTCTTAAGTAAACTAATAACACTATTAATAAACCTATGTGTAGCATGAGAGTTTCACAGACCAGTTGATTCTTCTGTGTGAAATGCACTCAAACATTGTTTCTTCTACTTGGATAACATTGGACATGACTTTAAAACCATGAACAGTAGCCAGATGAGATGTGACTTTACAATTATTTGTGGTATTTGCTTACTGCAACCACTATTTTCATACAACATATTTGATTGATTGTTTAAATCTTCAATAGCCCATTAGATTATATATTATTCAGGTCTTGGCCTAAGTGATTGCTACCTTGAAGTATTTACTACCTTTGACCTAAAAGAATAATAATGGCTCAAAAATATGATCAAATCCCCATTTCAGTGTAGTTTTTACTCTCCTGATGTCAATATTGTAGGAAATTCTGATGGAGTTTTTATTTCTTTTAATGAGCTCTAGCTTCAGTTCTTTGCTTCTACTGTAAGTCTTACTCTCTGCTATACAACTTCCCACCTCTGTCATTTTCAAAGGATAACAACTCAGATAAAATTAAGGGAGAGGAACATAAGCATAAAGCCTTTCACCATCAGTTTTCTTTTAACCTCAAATATTACAAACTTAGGAGTTTAGTTCTACCTAATTTTCCAAACAATTTTGCGTAGTTCATCTGATATACTCTTATAAATGTCAATGTGTGCAGTTTTTTTGACACATACTAAATTTTCTGATTTAGACAGGAGAAAACTGAGGATAAAATAGTTAAGAAATTAGTCCATGTGATAAAATAAGGAAAGATGCCTTACAGAATACAATTTTAACCTCTAATTTCATTAATATAAATCAGAAATGCTGTTCTTTACCTGTTTGCGTCCTCAATTTAGCTTTTTCCTCAGTAAGTACCCTTATCCATTTCTGGTAAAATATTTTGTCTTTTTTTGTTATTTTACTTTCATCCTCTCATTTTCCTCTATTTCGTTTTGCAAATCTACAGGGAGTAGTATTTCCTCTATTTTTTAAATTGTCTTTCAGGCTGTATTGTTCTGAATTACATAAACATTAGCCAAAGTATAATTATAAATATTTTAAGTTCCAGCTTATGGAAATTTTTATACCAATAATTTCAATCTCCCCTTTTCCCACCAATTAAAGTATGTAGCCAAAATCAACACCTTTTGCAAGTTAGAATGAAGCCTTCTTATGCTTTAATTTTCTTATAACTGAAGAAGCTTGTAATTCTGGGAAATATTAATTCTTAATAATAGTTTAAAATAAAACACTTGCAAAATCATTTAATTGAGTTGCAAAAATTTAGAAATATCTCATTTTCATATCTCATTTCCTGCCCATTGTTGACTCACTTCTAAGCAATGGCAATTTATTCACATAAGTTCAGATTTGTATTTTTGGAAAACAATCCTATAGGTATATTTCTTACTTTTAATATAATTGTTTCAACTACTCTATTGTTGGCCTAAGATGAACATTGCTGTGTTTATATGCTTGGTTCTTTAAAAGAAAATTAGGTTCAGTTTTGAGTATGTAAAGCATTACATTTCTCAAACTATTTTAAAATCATTATTTTCTTTTTGTGGATTTGTTGCCTTTGAGCTTAGTGGTCTCAGTATAGATTATTTTGTTTCTGTTTGAGCTTTCTTCTTCTTCTGATTGCAACCTCAGCTCATGTGCTTATAAACTTTACAATTTTAGTTACTTTACAGAGAAATAACATAGGGTTGGCTATGTAAGGGTGCAGTGTTGATCCAGAAATTTGGTGAGTACAAGTAAGAATTTTGCTTTCAGTCTACAAAAGGCAAAGCCATATCAAATTTGATAGAATGCCAGATTTGTAATCCTGTCCCTATCTGACCTGGAAAATTTCTCATTTTCTAAATTCATCTTACCTATTAGAGTAGAATGTGAGATTTGCTAATACTCACATGTTATTAAGGCTAAGGAATCACCTATTCTCTTAATAGATGCTGAACGAACGTTGTATTTATGACAGAAAGAAACAGACAAACACGATATTAACCTGGTGAGAATTCCAACCCATTTTCCTCCTGGTGGTCTTGTTAAAATAGAGATTCTGATTCATTTGGCTTGGCATATGGTCTGGTATTATGCAATAGGACAAGCCCCCAACTAGTAATAATGTTGCTGATATCATTAGGAATCACATTCTATGAACCACAGGAAATTAGGAAATTGAAAAAGAGAAGAAATAAAGACAACATAAATGAAATAAATATATTTTTTAGAAAGTTTGAAGTATTATGGAGAAAAACAAATCAGGGCATGGTTATAGAATTTCAGGAAAGGGGTTTCCAAATTTAAATAAGGTAGTCAGGAACCTCTTCACTGAGAAGGTGATATTTGAGTAAAAGGCACACAGTTATCTGGTGGGAGAGCATTCCAGGCCCAAGAAATGAAAACATCTTGGGACATAAGGTGACTAATATGTCAAGGTACAACAAGGAGGCAAATGTGGCTTGGGTAGAATGAACACTGGAAGAAGCCCGGGAAAAGAGGTCACAGAGTTAACAAGATGCTAGATACTAACAGTGTTTTGCAGGCTTTTAGTAATGACTTTGACTTTTATTCTGAGTAGTACGGTGGGCTTTGAGCACAAGACTGATATGATAGGATTAACTTTTATCAGGATCATTCTTATTTTTTGGTTAAGAAATACACACAGACACATACACATTAAATACACACATGGAAGCAATAAAGTCAGTTAGAAAGATACTATAGTAAGGGAGATGAAGATGATAGTGGTTTGTATGAAATATTAATAGTAAATGTGATATTCAATATATATAGTTTGATTATAGAAATGTCATTGATGAAATAGTATAATAACAGAGTGGGTAAAAAAAAAGAGTAGTTAAAAATTATCAAAATACCTTGGCCTGGGACATTGGAAGGAAAGAGCTGCCATTAGGTGAGATGGGAAGACAAAACACACAGTAGAATTAGGAAGGAGATTAGCAGTTTGGTTTTGGATGTGAAGAATGGAATGACTATTAGACAATCAAGTTAAATTGTTGAATAAGCAACTGAATATGAGAGTCTGGAGTCCAACTAGAGACATAATTTAGGTGTCATCTGTCATTACATGGATTTCAAAAGCAAGAGCCTAAGTAAGATCACTATTAAAGTTAGTATAGATGACAGTGTTCTATTAATAAATCTCAAAATTTTCCATTGTTAAAACATCCAAAAAAAAAAAAAAGACAGAGAAAGAGAGAGAATGAGAAAAAGTGAGATTTGTATAAGAAAACAAAAAGAACTTGGTGATTTGGAAGCCAGAAAAGCAATGCTTCAGGGAGAATGAAAAGATTAACTAAGACATTAACTAATGATGAATTTGTAATCAGGTGTAGCAAAGTGGAACGTAATGAAGGTGTTGAAAACGGTTATTTTGATAGTGTGATATGCTGATTAAAATGAATTCAAGGAAATCTGTATAAGTTCGTTAACCAGTGCCATCCCAATAAATTCAATAAAAAGGAAAAAAGATAATATCAGAGAAGGCACACTACAGACAGTGCTTCAAGGAAAGTACGTTTTGTTTGTTTTGCCATGAATCATACAAAGAGAAATTAGACACCTATAAAATATTTTAAAAATTTAAGCATATTAGTTAGCATTTCAACCTGTTTTAATTCTCGTATCCAGTAGGTTGGCCACATTGTATCATTTCACGTAATAATTCCATTCTATTTAAATGCCCAATGTCAAAGTTGTGGTACCGATTATTCACTACCATGTACTGTGGAGATTTATTAGCTCAAATGATCCAGTCAAACTATGAAGCAGATGCTAATCCTTCCCCACTTAATATTTTTCAATGACCCTCCTCCTCTTTTAGCATGAAATTCAAGTTTATCAATATCATAACCATAGCCTTTGGCTCTATTCTAGTCTGCTCCCATTCACTCCTACATTGCAAAATTATATGTTCCTCTTTAAATATAAGACTGCTTCATCATTGCACGGTGAGAGCATTTCTTTCTTAAACATACTTTAGCTTCCTCATTTGTGTTTTAATACCTGCTCTTCATTTTACAAATTTGGCAACTTCTGCTAAATTTGTTATTTCTTCCTCACAACTAGCAGATATATTCTTCAGAATCCTTATGCCATCCAAATGAGTTTCTTTTCTTAGACACTTCCTTTCTGATGAAAACACATTATTACTGCAATTTATTCTAAATTTCAAGACTTGTTTGATTGCCAAGACATGCTGAATCATTGGTTAGGTCTAAAAGACATTGCAAGTGTGCTAATTGCAATTAAAATAAAAGGATGATTGCTTTTCCTGTTTCACAATGTGAAAAAGCAGTGATACTGAGTCATTGGCTGGACAGCATTGACAAAGAGGTTAAAGGATACTAACATATGGTTTTAATTAGATGAATCACACCAAATGTCCTGTAATTCAAGAGACAAAATCCTTGCTTCCTTGAGAGACATGATATATAAAGATCTCATTAAATAACAGCATGAAGTCCTGGGTGGGAGCTATGCTCATGTATTGCTTTGTTAGGAGGACCATAACAAAGTACCACAGATATAAGCAGTAGAAATTCCATTTTTAAAGATTACGGAAGCTGGAAATTCAAGCTCAAGGTGCCAGGGTTGACTTCCTTTGAGGACCGCTCTCCTTGGTTTGTATGGCTGTCTTCTGTCTATGTCTTCCCATGGTCTTTCCTCTGTGCAAGTCTATGTCCTAATCCCTTCTAATATGGATACCAGTCATGTCAGATAAGGACTCACTCATATGACATCATTTTGCCATAACTAACTCTTTAAAGCCTTTATCTCTAAATATAGTGACATTCTGATGTATCAGGAGTTTGAATTTCAAGATATGAATTTTAAAAGGATATGTTTCAACCCTTAACAGTTCCATCTAAGGAGAGCTATTTTGCTTAGCAGTTGAGCTAAAGGAATTCTCCGAGGTCACTTAGCCCCTCTGTGACATCTCTTCTGTAGCAATGACCTGTCTAGTTCAGAGCTCTGTGAGACATCTAATCTATTTAAATTGTATCTGAGTGAGGCTGCTGTCATGTAACATTTGACTTATTGCCAGAGAGAACTGTTCATGGACAAGAGGAACTTTATCACCAATGCTGACACTTCGTTTCTAAAGGAGAGACATGGGTTGGCTATCTAGGGAGTTATGAGAAAATCATATTGATGAAGTGCTCATTTGATTCTAGCAGGCTTTTGTCTGACACCATAGTTCCCATCAGCACTCATAAAACATTCCAGAAAGAAAACTCTCAATGAATGCCATTTAGTTTGCCAGAAAAACCGATCATTTTTTTCTCATAATGCTTAGTTTGTCCTATTAACTTATACATGATGTTGACATTCTGAAAACTATACTATGATATGCAAAAATTCCTACAAAGCAACTGTATAAATAATATCTGTGTCCTATTGTGTTTGAGGTAATAATTAAATAATAAAAAATTGATGATGCATCATGTAGAAACAGCAGGTATTGATAAACACAAATCTTCATTTTAATCTAGGCATGGGTTTTTTCAACATGACAGGCCTATGCATTTTGAAAAGTAAAGCAAAAACAAAACAGAAAGTGGAATCAATATTTATATTCTCAGAAGATAAGTATTGTTTATTCAAAAAAAGAAATGGTATTAGGACTGCCAAAATGTTTTCATGGATTTTATTGACTTCAGTAGCTTTAGGCCAGGAAAATATCTTTGAACAGAACTATCATTATCATTTAAATTTTGGCCATTTAAACCAAGACTAACAATAGGTTTCACTCTTTACAACCAGTCATTTTTGACATTTAATTACTTACTGACTTTTGTAAATATCTAAGAGTTTAATTGTTTATTATCTTTTCAAGGTTCTCCATCTCAGAGTTGCCTACTCAATGCTGAAATTATAGTTCATATTCAGGAAACAATACTGTGATACTGGATTTGGAAACTGTAAGTGCCATCTCAGACTCTCAAGAACCAGAATTCACAAGAATTTCAAGGGATAAGAGTGGAGTCATTTAATACATATCTTAAACTAGTTCCTCAGGAAAATGTTTCTTCACATGAAAGTTCTAGAATTTTATTACAGGATTTTATTATGCTACATAAGTCAAACAAATCAAGAACCTCAAATTTATTTCAGATTCTCCTAACCCCATCATAACCTTAAATCTAATCAGTTGACAAATTTTATGAGTCTTCTTATTTTCAAAATTATTGATATCCCTTCTACTTTTCCAATACTGTTCATTATCATTTGCCATAATGTAAGCTCCCTTGGTTTTTATTTTTATTCTTTCATAATTGTCTCATTGGTCTGTGTTTATTTCACTTAAATATCCCATTAACCTACTCTCCACATGGGACCCAGAGTGAAATTCCTAAACGTAAAGTCAGGTTGAGCCAATGATCAAGACTCTGCATGGTCTTCACTCTAATCCCAAACCTTGTCTCAATATAGAGGATGTCTGTCAAAACCTGATCCTTAGTTATATCTCCACCACTTTTTCTCATCCTGGGTTAAGTAAGTGTTATTTATGCTTTTATGATGTTTATTTTAAGTGAATCATTTGATTAACATATATATCAGCTCCCCTGCAAGGTGCTTCATACCTACAATCCGATTCAGAGTACAGTTTTTTATGTTTAAGTTCATGTTTATAGTGGAGTGATTACCCTAGAGGATGGAGAGATGTCGGCATAAAGGATAATGATTGGCAAACGTTTAGGCTTCAAAGAATTTACACTTTGGAAAATTGAATTGAATATTATAATCCTGATTCTGAAGCGATTTCATGATGCATTAAAGGAAGATCTATGGGTCAAGTATTAAATTGTGTTATAAGTGAAGTTCTCTTGAAGTGTGAAGACTTAATAGAATCTAGGCAAGTAGAATAAGTGGAAAGAAAATAGTGTTTTTGAAAGCCCAAGGTCATTAAAAGAAAGTTTTCAAATATTAAAAATATATATTTTTAAACTAGATTGTATGGGTAGAAAAGTTGAAGAGGCCTGGGGAAGAAGAAGATTGGGGAAGGACAATGTAGAAATAAAAGTTTATAACTCCATTCATCAAGTTTTTCAAATGACAATATGCAGAGGAGTCAGATAATGACTCCAGTAAACTTTATTTCTATTTTCTAAGTATGTTTTGTGTGTGTTTGTAGAGAGAGGCTGTAGAGTTTAGTGAAAAGCCTCTCTGTCTGTTTCAATGTTATTGAATTGCTCAATCTCATTTTCATTTCACTGAACACAAAAGAACATGAGGAAGCATCTAATTCTGTTAGCTTTTAATGTGAAAAAAAGTCATAAAATTTCATTTTAAATTAGGTTGCTACTTAAGTTGTCTATGATAAGAAGAAACATTTCCTTTAAAACCATTTAATAAAGGAAAATATACTCTGGAGTAAGCATTCTCAGTTTCTGATACTATGATTATTTCCAAAAAGCGTTCATAGATTTGAAATGATTCCTTCTGATCTCAGAGTATCTAGTCTGGTTCAGAGATGTGAATTAGGAAGCTTATAGAAAGTCATTCTGTTTGTTACTCTCAAATCAACTTCAATGAATAAAAATAGAATGATTAAATGGTTTACAAGCCAATATTAAAATACATAATCCTGAGTGTAAAAGAAGAAGGGGAGGGAAGATGGTCAAAAGTGAATGACACCCCTGTTCAGACAAGGGTGATTTTGAGTACTTGACATGACCTTATCATTCCAAAATGCCAAAGTGTCCTAGGCAAAATATTGACTTTAGTTGTTAAAAATAGACAACTGTTTAAAATTTAGAACTATTTATTACATTCTAAAACCTCAACAAGTCTAGTAAATCTGTCTGTAAAATGTTCTGTTTTCCATAAGCATATCACCTACATAGAGCCTGTCAGAGCACGCTGCCAAAATAAATTATGTAGTTGTCAAAATATGACATTCATTTAGCCTGTAGTATTTGGGGAAAGTAAGATGAGAGGCAAGGCCAGGTGAAATTAACTGGAAGCTATAATAAGTTACTGTCTGTACAGTTGGGCGCACCTCATTCATGATGGTAGTTCATCATTTGAAGTACCAGAATTTTATTTTGAGAACAAACTGACTTAGTGGTTGAAAAGATGGTTAGGATGCTATCTGAAAAAATCATTCATAACTTTGCTTACTCAGTTATGTCACAATGGAGATGTCGGAGGAATTCTTCTCTCCTGTGTTTTTGTATCTCTGTCTTCTTTTAGTAAACACCCACCTTTTACCACCATCTGCCATAGATTAAGAAGTGCCAGTCCAGGTGTTCTTTTCTCCATAGAAACTAAGGTCTGTGCCTTCTGGCATCTTGAGGATGTTGCATGAAAAGCAAGAAATCTGATATTGATGTGACTCAAATTTAATTAATAAACATTCTTTGAGTAATTATTCTTTCTCAAGTACTTTGATAAACATCTTGGATAGGAGATAAATGAGATTTTTTTTTTTTTTTTTGTCTTCAAGGATTTCTCTCTCTGGTTCAGCCCCATAAAGATAGAGAAGCAAGAGTGGGATTCTGAGATAATATGGAAAGTGAGGCCTGTTAGGCATGAGTATTTTAGGGTTACTCACTGGGAGACATCTTACCTGTGCTTGTATTCAAAATAAAAACAGTAATTTTCCAAGAAAACAAAGAAGAACAGGTGTTCCAAGATGAGTAATATCTATGTGCAAATAATCTTTTATCAATGGAACAGTACGGAGACCACAGAAATAAACCTAGGTCCTTGGTCATGAATTAACATTTGACAAAGAAAGCAAGAGCATACAATAGAGTAAAAACAGTTTCTTCAATAAATGGTTTTGAGAAAATTGGACAAGTACATGCAAAAAAAATGAAACTAGATCACCAACTCACACAATACACCAGAATAAACTCAAAATGAATAAAAGACTTAAATGTATGTCGGAAAACCATAAAAATTTTAGAAGAAATTTCATATATCTTGCACAGCAATATTTTTGATGATATATCTCCCAGGCCAAGGGAAACAAAAAATAACAATATCAGACAAATGGAGCTACATCAAACTAAAAAACTTCTGTACAGCTAAGGAAATCATCATCATAATGAAAAAGGAACCCATAGAATGGAAGAATATATTCACCGATGATACACCTGATAAGAGATTAATATCCAAAGTTTATAAAGAACTTATACATCTCAACACCAAAAAACTGAACAATCCAGTTAAAAAGTGGGCAAAGGAAATGAATATACACTTTTCCAAAGAGGACATACAGATGGCCAATAGACATATGAAAAGATGTTCAATATTACTAATCATCAGAGAATACAAATTAAAACCACAATGAGATCTCACATGAGTCTTTCTTCTTTTATATTTATGATTATGAAGAAAATATTTCATAGTAGAAACTGTACGTGAATTTTAATTCCTATAAGCAGAGCACACAATTCCTTTGAGAATTATACAAAAATGTGCTAAAATGTCCTCATAAGCTAATTTGAGATTCTTGGCATAGCGATTTAGTGAGATTTAGACAGCTTGTTTTTAGATGCTAATTTACATCTTGGCTACAAAGGAATTCCTGAGGAATTGTTAAACACAGACTCCTAAGCCTCATTTCAGACACACAGAATCAGTCATGTATGTTGTAGTCAAGCATTTCTACGTGAAACTGCCACCCAGGTGATTCGGATGCGCAGATCAACTAGAGAATCATCTTGCCGCTGTCGTCACTACCACCACCATCATCAATGCCACCACTATCGTAATATATTGGAATACTCTCTGTAACTGTGTAATTTAATTGGGAAGACATAGATGCTCTTCAGAATCTAGATTCTAAATTACCAAGTGATGTCTGCAGAGTTGTAGATCAAAGATCCAATGGTCCCAGAGGCTGTCTAGTATATCAAAGTCCTGACTCCTTGTTGAGCATTTAAATTTTTTAAATTTAATATAGGTTGACCTGCTGCTGTTCTCATGCAAACATGGAGTTTTAAGCAGTGTTTGGACTGGAATATACTAGAAGGATTCAAATTCTAGTACTCTCTGGGAA